>OMPJ01015400.1:0-15316 GCA_900312935.1 Carapus acus | reverse complement strand
AACCATCACGCTGCAGATCTGAGGAAAAGCAGGAGAGTCAACTAATCAAACCAAGGACAAAAACCAATTACTGTAATGTTTTTAGATCACTTTTTGACTTCAAGATGTCATATTGACATCGTCCTATATATGTGAGGCATGTGCAGTAAGATGCTAGCGGGAAATGTTGACATTGTTATCGTGTGTCTATATTACTTATGTAAACTGCTCCTATTCATGAATGTAAACACCAATGTTTACATAAACGAATCAACATGGCTGCTCATTATTTGCAATTGTATATGAATGATAATTCACCTTTGTAAGATGTCTTGACCTCGTTGGGCATTTTTTCAAACACAGCCAACTCCTAAAATGAAGATTTAAAAGATTGCAAATAATAAGAGTAAGAATAAGACTAAGTTGAGGTTGCGTCAAAAGGTTATTGAGGATTAAAATCGGTAGAACCGCTGTAGTGTAAAGCACATCTTCCATCTCACTATAGCAGTGTTTCGATGTCAAATGTGTGCCATGGCTAAAAAATGATGATAAACACTGTACTACGTTGCTCAAAGGTTATGGTAATATTCTGTAGTGTTAATAATCTGTGAAGCGCACAGATTCTGAGTTTGAAGCCTTATTGCTTGTGACAGGTGAAGAGGCAGATCCTATTTGAAAAAGGCGCCAACTCTCAACCACAGCCACGACTACGTTTTCAGTGACAAGAACTACTGTACAAATGTCGATAAATGTCCTCCCTTAAGTCGAAACCCATTCAAATGCTGCAGGGAATGAAGGGCAGTGACGAAATTTTAGGTTTGTTTGACAGTGACGGCACGTGTCTCATTTGTTTGGTGGGTATCGTGTATGGCACTCACCATTATCATTCTGGAAACGTCTTTGCAGTCCTCTTCTTTTGCTGCACGTATTTTGTAATTCATGTCTGCGGCACAGGTGTCGAACAATTTTACCGAATGCACGCGATTCCTGGTGTTTGTGTTGAGATCTGTGAGCGAATGTAACACCGTGTAGTAGATCCGGTTTTTTGTTTTGACAATAAAAGTAAAAGCTCGAGTGTCCTCTGCAAAAAGCTGTGAAAAACCATCACCGTGAACGCAACACAATAAATCGTATCGCTAACAATGCCGCCCAATGACGCGTTCACGTGCGCTTTACTTACTGCCGGTTCCTGTTTCGCCTTATTGTGATATTACTTTGTCTTATCATGTAAACACAAATGCATTGTGATCAATTACATTTCAACAGCCAATCGCAGCACATCAGGAATACAAAGTTTTAGAAAGCGCAAATGTGTACTAATTTAAAATTTCTAATTCATTAATTTTCATTAATTTTTTTAAGATCATTTGCGTCTTTTATTTCATAGCCGACCCTTGGTCCCTCAAGATGCCCTTAAAATGAGTTTTCAGCTGCCAAGAGACCACAGGTTAGATTAAATGATGTCCTCTTACTTTGCACTGTGCAGCAGCTTGTATGCAATTGCAAATGATATTTGGAGGCGTGTGAAATGACACCCCTGCAGCCCCCCTAAAAAAATTGAATATCAATTTCTCGCCAAGACTGGCAATGATGAATGCATGAATATGAGCTGTGACAGTACGTCTGTGTTGTAATATTTGACAGCAGTTTTCAGTAACAATTCAGATCAGTTATGACAATTTACAACATGTGCATTGTGACTGTTAAAAACAAACAATTTCTATCATATCCACATGTAATAAAACTCACAGATACGTTCTTACAAAATCTGATTTATTTTAAGAGTAAAAAACATGAAATCAACCAGAATATAAGTTGAAACATTACAAATGTCACAGATCTGACCAGACCTGACATATGTCCATTAACATATTTACAATATCTCATGTCACATCTACGTGGCGTGTTATTAGTCAATTGTTTGTATATCCCACGTCAAACCATTCCTCCATTTGCCAGTTTATTTAAGGTCAGCTCAAAGAAACCCTATGTCACCGGCGTCCGACTGTTTAAAAAAAGAAGTCTCAGTGCGGAGACTGCGTGCTTGCTCCAGGCGATTCCGACCGATCCAGCTTCATGCCTGTTTCCAAGGTGTTTGACGCTGAGAGCACGGAGCTCTTGCTTTCCAAAGAGGAAGAGGCGGACGAAGGCAGAGACACCACAATGTACTTCTGCATGGGTCGAGATCCTGTCAATCCTGAACCACTGCCTGACTCCAGTTTTACCAAAGGCTGCAGGGTGGAGGTGGCACTGGGAACTGTGCTGGTGACTGGGGAGGCAGACTGGGATGAGCTGAGGGTGATTACCTGGAAACATAAGAGCAGACAAGAGTCAAACCACATTAACAGCAGATTTTACGTGACGTGTGGTGCATCAATTTTATCGTCTCTCTGCTGTATGCTGACAAAGACATACAAAGTAGTGGGAGAGTGGGGAATGTTGTCGTTAGGGATTGCCAAAAAGACGATCGACTTGTCAATGGTTACATTGACACAGATGCATTCATTGTCCTCACCCGCACCACAAATACTGAGAAGATTGTTCTACGCACACCTCACATTAGTAAAATGTCACTCATGCATTAAGTTGCTCCATTATTGATTTACAGCCAGAGCTCAAAGTACCTGCTGAGTTGAGGCAGACCCGGCGCTGGTTGCCATGACGATGTATTTTGTGGCTGGAGGAGAGGGTTGTGATGGGGTCCCTGGTCGAGGCGACATTAGGGTGAGGGAACCAGGCACCTTAATGATGTTGGGAGTGCGGGGCCCCGTCGACCCGCCTATGCTGCTTTGTGAGACTGAGAGGGAAGGACGAGGCTGGAAGAGAAAACAAGGTGCTATTATTGTGTTAAGTATGCAACTCTGCTTTTTGAGACACTCAAAGAGACTCTCAGCTGTTGGTCTCATCATCCCCTTGACCCAAAACCATGCGCTTTACAGAATTTTGACAACATTATTTGACAACCACAGCTAAAGCGTGTACCTGAGTGATTGTTAACGTGGTTCTGTTGACTTGCTGAGCTTGCAGTGCTGCCTGGGTTCTGGCCTTCACTACGTGGGAGCAAAGCATGGGTCCGAGGTATCCGTAGTCCGTCCGATACTGCTCCACAGTGTCTGGCTGAGACCGGATCTTGGCGATAACGCTCGCACAGTGTTTCTTTGGAATGACACAGAAAACAGAATTGTACCACTGGGAAGATACAACCACACACTATTTGCGTATTTGATAATAAGTACACGTGGTGAATGAATTGAAAATATATCAACACGAAAAACATTACCAGTAACAGGGTTTGAACATGGTCAGCTCCGATCCTATCAATATTGGAGACGACTGGTCCCTCCATCACTGCCTTGATGCGAGCGCCCTCAATGTTGAGTCGAGGAATGATCAATGTCTTTATCACCTGCCAACAGTAAAAGATTGTGATTGGTGTCAAGGAGCAGAGAGGATTAAAGAGAGGCGAGGATGACAGAGTGTTGCTTACATCTGGTCCCAGTTCTGAAAGTCCAGCGATGCAGCCGTAACGCGTCGTCCACTGGGTTTTCTCGTCCAACCAGCTCTGACAAAACATTAATGGCGATTTTAATGCATGTGGAGGGGAAACATGAGGTTTATTGCAGTCTAACAAAGCTGTCAAGAATAACAACAGTGAAATCACTGTCTCATGTCACAACATCATTAAATGCCCACCTTTGTGAAGGTCTTGGTGATTCGGGACTGGATGTTGTTGGTCGTGGTGCTGAAGGTTTTGCAGCTTTGGGCCATGAGACGAGCCGCAAAGTCCCGTAGAGCCCAGTGGTTGTCGACATCTGGCCGCAAACATAGCTGCTTGCTAACAATGCACGTCACTACAGCCGGGATGAGCTCATGGAGCTAGGACAGAGAGGATTGGCTTCAGAATTCTGCAAAGACAACTTTTTTTATGCGCACCAACTGAGAGATCTTCTCACTCACATATTTCTCCAAGTATAGTGTGGGGTTGTCCATCAACGCTTTGACCATCCGCATCAAGTAGATCAGAAGTGCTAAGTTGTTCTGCACCACATTCACGCGAACCTGTAAAAACAGCATCAGTCACAGAGTACCACTGACGACTTACTTACGCTGCTGACTTTCTATGTTTGATGAAAAATCCACTGAATGGATCAGCGTGTAAGAGGCTCACCCCCTCTGAAATAAATGTGCTGAATCTTGGAAGCATCTGATACAGTCCAGGATCGGTCGCAATACTCTGTAGTGCCTCCTGAACATATGAAATGCCACGTAAGTTCAGAGGTGAAGATTTGATTTAAAGAAGTGACGCAGCAATGATTTCCCGCCCATATACAGTACATGTGTAACAAAAGCATACTCTCACACACACAATCTTGGCGTGCACTCACCGCCCTCTTCGCTTCACATGAGCCGACACACGCCTCTGTGATCTCCTTGTAATAAAGCTGCTGCTCCACAGACAACTCGTGGGTGGTGCGAGGCTTCAACCTAATGCCACCCTTCTCTTTTCCTGAAATGGGATAAAATAGGACGGATGAGGCAGATGTTGTCACAAGTTCTACAAGATAAGGAAATGTGAGAATTTTCATCGATACCGCGAGCTGACACACCGACCTTTGCCATCAGCTGCCGCCGCCCCTTGACCTTTGCCCTGAATGGCACCGTCTTCCTCCTGACCAGGTTTGACCACTTTGAGGGGCTCCGTAGACTCGGTCTTCTGCTGCTCTTTTGGTGCTGACAAGTTAAGACGCAATTCAATAATGGGTCCTTCCAGAGGTTTTGTGTATTTCTGCCACAACGGAAAATATTTACCTGGAGGTGGGTTTTCTGGAATGGCGGGCTGTATCCCTTCGATACTTAACCAATGCGCTGTGAGGGAAGAAGCGTGAGGATATTGGTTTAGATACCATAAAAGTCTGGATCACATCAGCAGGACCTTTGAGAGTAAATACCTTTGAGAGACACATCCAGTGGCACCCTGGGGAGCGGAGTGTTGATGATGTCACTGAGGTCCACCTCCTTTTCCTCGTAGAAATGAAGTTCCCTTCCACCACCACTTGCAAAACGAAAAGGGATAAACTCGTGCGTCTGGAAGCCGTACAGTGGCTGCAATAAACAACGTTTTTGGTGAGTGCACGAATAAAGACTGATAGAATGTTTTACAATGACAATTTAAATCAGTGCCACTCACCTCGACATTTTTCAGTTTCAGAGCGTTATCAATGTCACTGGTTGTCAATTTACGCCTTTTCCCATGGTGCATGAACTTAAGAGCATCCTGTGGCAAGGCAAGTGGAGAATAAAGACGACAGGACATTAGATCTTTGCCGTCTAAATAAGAAAATTTGGGGTTTTCAAAGCAAGACGTCGTGCACTGAATCATATGTGACGCAATACCTGTGCAATTTCTTTTATTCTGTAGCTCACTTCTTCACTTAGAGCGACACAGCTGTCCTCCTGTAACTGTCCCACTCCGGCAGACTCTGCCATGGCCTTCATTGATTCTGTAGGCAACACTACTGAACACTGCTTCTGCCGTCGTTCCTCCGCCATGGCTGAGGAAAAGGTTTACAAAAGACAGGACGGTGAATACTTCCTCCAACTTCTTACCACATTCTTAGGAAATGCAGTTATTCCAAGTTCCTCCTCGAGCAATGTATATTACAAGTAATGTGATGATTCAAGTCCTCACCTATTCTTCAAGTTAATGATCAGTCATTAAAACAGGGTTGGGAACCCAAGTACTGATGTGTCTGAACTTAAGCCAGCAGTCTGTCATCCTACTCAAATCATATTTATATGGACATATTCAGAGCAGGATTCCACATAGCAACATAATGTAATGTACACTGACGAAACGAAAACTCAAATTCTGCTCCAGTTCTGACGCCCCTAATTTGTAATCTTGTTTGTCAACTCAGTACTGTGTACATTAGTACAAATAAAGTTGTGGGACCACCGATTGAATCAAAGTCGTTCAACACTGTCGTATATTCTAAACAATTCCCTTGAGACCTCTACAAATAACTCGTTGATCTAAAAATCTCAAAATCAAAATACATCAGTGCTTTGCCAATGCGCCGGGTTGAAACGTGCAAGTATCAGTTCAGTAAATGTATATTCTTATCCAGAATATACGTGATATGTTCGTGGTCAATCGAAGTATGGGGAATACAGACAAGACTGGACTTCTATCACACACTGAGTGATGGAAGTGCACACACACGCACACACTCAACAAGCGAAAACACAAGCGCGCGCGCGCACACACACACACACACACACAATATACTCACACAGCGAGAGAGCGGGTAAACCCGTGTGCGGCAAAACACAATCGCCGGTATTCAAAATGCACATGGTGTTAAATGAATAGCTTGCTAAAAATAATAATAAACAAATAAAATGTGGCACATTTCACGGATTTTCTATCAAGAGCATTTGTTTCTAGTTACTATCGGCGCTTAGTTAGCTACACTAGCTAGCCTTCATGCTAGTGAGTTGAATACCGCTGAATCTTACCTGTTTATGAAGTTTCTTCCTCCTTTCCTGGTAAGGTTAGGAAGATAACGAATTAAAAACACCGATCGTTATGATTTGCAAAAATAAATACTTTGCCCGTCAAACGTTTCACTAAGCACGTCCATGGCTCGACTAATGTTCTACTTATTCACGGTTTCTCGCTCGACCCTCCGCTCGAATCTCAGACGTCGCCATTTTGACTCACGTTTCGAGTTGAGATCTCGCGAGAAGTGTTTTCGCTGCCAAAACAGGCGACCGTTTGAATGGAGAGTGAGTAGCGGAGGAACTGTACGAGCGATTGACTGCAAAGACTGGACGGAAGATTTGATATGTCCTGGTCCTCATTTATTGAGATAAATGACACAATTGCATCTCTGGAGTTCGTGACGTGTATAAGTTGCAATAGAGAAAAATGAGCTGGTATAAACAGACCAATCAGAGACCAGCTGTTGACACTCGCACTGTGCCTCATTCGGATATCCGATTCTCCAAATAACGTAATATCAACTAACATCCGCTTTTTCTGAACTGACGACCAATTTATGTTGACTTGATATTAGATGAGATATCAACACCAAATCCCTCGACTGCACGAAATTGCGCGCTAAAACACATGACACTCGTACCCAACGCTCCACTGCAGCTTAAATCAATGAATACTCGACTTCATAGATTTAATCTTTTTCTCGATTCACGATACAAAAAGGCTTAACATTGATATCAGGTTGTTATAATTTTACGAATATGCTGTATAAATCTTTCGTTGCAAATGCACAGACATATGCATTCGTCCGACCTGTCACTGTTTGGCTTTTTTCATGCCGGAACCATTGCGGTTCTTTGTTACGACCGGTCACTTGATTGAGTAGCGCCGCGCTGTGCGACACCAACGTGGAAGGACATTGAGAAATAAACATGTACCGATGCTTATTTCGCACGGCGAAAGCCGCCAGAAGTCGCACGGTCAATGTTTATGAAGCGTTTCTCTCACCTGCGAGGGGCAACGAAGCGGCAGCTTCAGATTTCAGGTAGGCTTTTGCTGTGATGATCGCTGGAGAGGACAGAGGACAGCGGTGACAGCAAACAACTAGCGTAGTTAAGCATGCAGCTTTTGGTTTCGATCGTGGAGCAACAAATAGTTCAAGAAGTGCTTCGTGTCAAATAGATATGTCACGTGGTGGACTGCAATCCCCAAGATCTTAGATGTCAACAGTGTTTTGCACATATGCAACTGAACATGTAACTTCAAATTCACCGGGTTTGATGGCAGGCAAGGATTGGCAATCCCTTATATGTTTTGGGAGACCATCCCTGAGTGTGTTTGTGTGTGCGTGTCAGATTTATCACTTGTATGTGTCGTTTCCATGTGTTGATGCGAGCACTCGTCAATACAGCTGTTACTACTACTTCTTTGTACTAACCCAGTTTGATGTCCGATCGTGTCTGATAAGCAAGAAACTGCAGGTGCACTTTGACTTTGTCACCAAGAAACCAATGGACAGCCTCTTTTAGAGTGTGTGCGCTGAGCCTGGGAGTCTTTCGTTGACACACACTCTCCTACGAAAGTCGATAACGTCACCAGTGGGGATATTGGCGTAAAAAGAGAGATGAGGCGCGCTCCAAGCTACGAGAACGATCGCTTGTAACTGCCGTCCATCTTCATGGCGTAAGATGGCTCTCAGATGTTGGACAGCTGTCTGACGCAATCATCAGCGCTCGTTTGCGGTGTGACGGTGGCCACCGGCTGGTTGTTGTGATTTTCGCCGTATGGCGTTAAAGTGATGCGGTGAAAACCGTGATAGGAATAAGTCTTACTCATGTGTTCGGTTATGATTACGCATTGCTTCTGCCAACATCATTAATACATTGCTTGGGCACGACGCAGATGCAGAAATTCTTTATTGACTTGGTCTGAGTTAACATTCAGTCCAAGTTAAGAACCAAAGGAAACTGATAAACAGGTGAATAAAAAGATGCATCAGCTGGAAAAGGACACCCTCTGCAATTGTCAAAACACATGAAAATTATTACAATGTTTGAACAGCTAATCAAATAATAGACACTGATGATTAGATACATGTAGTAGATGGACATGTAAAGCATTAATGTACAATATAAGCAGGAACATGCAAGTATTTGCTAATATTTTTTAGGCCTTGAGTGAATCACACATCCTCCTCAGCTGTCACACACAGATTCATGCTATGACAGTAAAGTGTCATCTCAGTTTTGTTCGAATCAGTCAATTTTAAAAGTGTTACTCGAGCTAACGTAATGGAAGGTGGGCAGCCATCATTGATCTGTTGATCTGGTGTTTTAGAAGACTGAAAGATTTCCTGAGGAAATCAAAACACATATGGAACTCTACTCACATTCAGAGTGTCCCTTGTGTATTTCTCTTCATATGATAAATAAGTTAGTTTTGTTTCTTTCTTCCTTCCTTAGTTCTTTCTACTCAGCATTAAGTGAATATGTTGTCTTTCATAAATTTTCAGCACTAGTGTCAGTTGTCCCATCTTTGTCTTTTTTTTTCATACAGTTGCCAGAGGCTAGTTGGACTTAAAGCCTTCAGCACAGGTCCAGCGAGGCTTTGTGAGAAGACCGTTGATGTTGCCCCACCCAAACAGGATGAGAAAAACATCACTGAGACGGTGACAGAAGGCACAGCCGCCGCAGAGCGGGACGTTGGTCATGAGGACCAGGTTGTGAAGATGAGTGATGGAAAGGAGGATCCAGCGCTGCCACCAGCAGACCATGGAGGCAGCAGCAGCACCCAGCAGCCAGAGGTGGAAAAGCCAAAGCCTGTGGTGAAGAGTGGGAAGGAGAGCCTGCTGGAAGTCCTCGGAACCATGAGGGTGGACATGACCAGCACGAGGAGACTCAAGTCTGCCAAAAAGGAGTTTCGTCCAAGGGAAGCTCCACCTGCCATGCAGAGCACCATTAGTATGTTTCAAGAGGCCAAAAAGGAGGCTTCTTCCCAAAGGTGAGATGATATTTACCCTCATGTTCATATTTTTAATGCCTTCTAGTCACTCAACATGCAAACTCCTGACAGCATCTAGTTTTAGCTGCTGAAAATACAAGACTATTGCGGAGTTGCAGAATTGTGCCTTCAATGCCAACTTTGCCATATTGATGTTTGTAGTGAGACTTTGGAACCTGAGCTGGTAGCCGCAGCTTCAGCCGCCGCCGCCACGCTTCCCAACAAACCCTCCGCTGTATCGCAACTGCTCCGGCAACTCAGGCAGCAGAAGGCCACCAGTGCAGCCCAGAAGAAAGGACAGATGGAGGATTTGGGGTACGTGCATTTAATATTTAGATAAGGATTAGTATGGGTTAGTGCGTGCAATCCATCTAAAGAATTATACTTTTTTTTTCAGAACGATTATTGCTGATATGAAAGTCGGAAAGAGGACCCGACCTAAGTCTCAGCCATCTCATGAAATCCTGTATGATGAGGATTTTGGACAAGGATTTAAACGGGACAGGGAAATCCCCTCTGTGCTGAATGAAGGCTGGGCCAAGTAAATGACAATACTCACAAAATAGAAATACACAACTTTCTTCTTGTAAACAGATGCGATTGAATGTGAAATGAAGCTGATAGCTCATATATGAATTCTATTTTAAGGAGGACATTGTCCACAGAAGAAAGACTAAATATCTTCTCCCCCACACAAGAGGAGGATAAAGTTGAATCAGCAGTTGGTAGGACATTTATGGCTCATGTTAATCTGATGGAGTTTTACATTTGGTGGCCTCTCCAGCTGATTATTTTGATTTTGATTCTCGATTCATGTGTTTTTACAGCACGCCCCACCCTTTGGGATGTGGAATTTGCTAACGAGTTGTCTCAGGCAATCTACAAAATGCCCCGCAACAGTCTCGAGGAAATGATCCAGTGGACCAGAGAAGGCAAACTGTGGCAGTATCCCATCAACAACGAAATCGGTGAGAAAATGAATGTTGTTTACATGTTGGGCAGACGAAGGGAAGGGGAAATTGAAGGTTTGACCCGTTAAGCGGCACGTGTACGTTTGTGTTTGTCAGGCCTGGAGGAGGAAGCCAGCGTTCCCTTTCATGAGCATATCTTCCTTGAGAAACACTTGGAGGAAGGTTTCCCTCGCCAGGGCCCCGTCCGCCACTTCATGGAGCTGGTGGTGGCCGGCCTGTCCAAAAACCCACACCTGAGCGTCCAGCAGAAGAAAGAGCACATATCCTGGTTCAGAGACTACTTCCACCAGAAAGAGGACGTCCTTAAAGAGGCTGAGGTTCACCTCAGCTAGATTTAGACTTTGAATATTTTCAACGGTCGTAATTCTTGACACAGATGATTCGCTTGTCTTTATTTATACAGAATATATCAGAGCTGTCAGATCAGTGTCAGTGATGGTCAAGAGCAGATTGGAGAGATATCAACCACATTAAATGATTTTGGTGCAAATATTTGGACATGGAATCCTTCTGCTGTGTAACCAACACGGTTGGCTTTTGCCTTCATTTGGAAAAACTAATATTGCGATATTTTTGCCATCTCGTATCAGGATCAAAGGTCACAGAAATGGATTTACTATCTGTGCATTGCTGTGGAGTTTGTCGCAACAGTTTTTTACCTTCAGAACGTAAAGCCGATGCTGTTACAGAATTATTCGACTGCTACGCTCCCTATTTGGTCATTTTTGAGACCTGCATCCTCTCCTACATGAGTGTAAAAACAATGTGCCGGGCAGATTTCTGCTGATTACATCCTCGTAGCCTAAATACACACTTCCAGTCCATTGTATGAAATAGTGTGGAAAATGCGAACTTGACTCTGAAAAGGGCCCAATTTCCTGTATGCATTCTTCAGCACTGGACGTGTTATACATACTTCCCAAGTCATTTTTCATGACTGACATTTAGGGGGAGGCGGTGTGTGGAAATGTAGCCCTTGCAAGGCTGCAGAGCTTGGCTTGGCTGGGCTGAGCTTGGCTGGGCTGTATTCACCTCTTCTCAGAGGCACCACACTTGTGGTGAGACCTTCAGGGACTGGGATGCAGAGGCATGACCCACAAGATGGCAGTAGTGGTTATTGTCCTCAACCATCTGTCGCGATAGCGGTTTCAACAATGTGTTTTTTTTTTCAATTCAGTGACGCTACCACAACTCAGAAATGGCAGTGAATGACCCGGGACATTTTTACATGGTTATTCGACAAATTTATGGCGCAGACTAATTGCGGGCGGGGTTTGGGCATATGTATATTATATATGCATATGATTTGAAATAAAAAATGACAAAGTTGGGTCTGTGCCATCGACTTTACCTTGCATCGGGTGGTTGGCGTCTAAGGCGAGCCTAAAAGCGAAAATGTTGAATTTACTTGATCGCAGACAGATGCGATATATGCACTTGGAAACGATTCAGCTCTTCTTAACTTCTTGAATTCTTCCCCCCATACTATGGCGTAACAATCCAGAAACATAGTATCACTAACATTAATCAAAACGTATCTAGTTTTCAATTTCCACCATTCTGTGGTGGAGGCACAGCTTTGTGATCCACCGTTGCACGTTTTCCAGTTAATCGTTTATTTTATTCATGGCTGTTTGTCTCTTAGTAGGAGCGCAGTGTGGCTCTGCGTTATCGTCCCCTGAAGGCACCCCGACGCTCTGTGTTTCATGGCACAAGCCAGAAGTCGGAGTCTGTAAGGAACACGTGAACGCATCACCGGCCGCTATACTATAGTGATTATTGACAGAGCGACGGACAGACAGCGCGCGGCAGCATGGTGGGAAGTTTACGTCTCCAACCAAACAGCTCGTAAACTCCAGTTTCCTCGCTTCTTATCTCGATTTTTCAACAGCGACGGTTTTTATTTATCTACCTCTCCTCAGTAGGTGGGTTTTATTTTCCTTTTCTAACTTGTAATTCGGGTGTCTATGTGACAGCGAGCGCGGACTTGACATCCCGACATGGCCGAGGCACCGCAGCCGGTAGACATCGACCCGGACTTCGAGCCGCTCTCCCGGCCGCGCTCATGCACCTGGCCGCTGCCTCGCCCGGAGCCCCTCGACCCGGCCAGCTCCAGCACATCTTCCCCGGCCCCGTCGGTCCAGCTGGAGCCGCCCGGGACCACCGAGTACATCAGTAACCTGGGCTTGTTGGAGGAGACGGAGGATTACGCCGCAGAGTACGCGGAGCAGAAAGCGTCCACGCCGTGTGGGGACTTCCAGTGCCGGGATGGAGGCTGCGCGCATCTCCAGCACCTCCATCACCCACTGCAGCCGCAGCAGCACCATCACCACCAACAGCAGCAGCAGCAGCAGAAGCAGGGGCCTCAACTGCAGCACCAGCAACAGGTGCCTCCACCCCTGGGCGGCCCCGGCCCGAGGAAGAGCAGCTCGTCCCGGAGGAACGCGTGGGGGAACATGTCCTACGCGGACCTCATCACCAAGGCCATCGATAGCTCCCCCGAGAAGCGGCTGACCCTGTCCCAGATCTACGAGTGGATGGTGAAGAGCGTCCCGTACTTCAACGATAAGGGAGACAGCAACAGCTCCGCAGGATGGAAGGTGGGTCCGTCTCTGTGTGTGTGTGCTTGTGTGTGTGTGTCCTCGGCAGCAGCGCGTGTGGGTCCAAATTTGAACTTGGGA
Source organism: Carapus acus (assembly GCA_900312935.1). NCBI lineage: Eukaryota > Metazoa > Chordata > Actinopteri > Ophidiiformes > Carapidae > Carapus > Carapus acus. The sequence continues at coordinate 2,183 of OMPJ01015400.1, read as the reverse complement.
AACTTTAAGAGGAAAACTACTCATTTGATGACATTGCTGTGAAGTGGGCAAACTACGGCCCGTGGGCCGCAGCGGGCCCGGTGGTCGTCTTGATCTGGCCCGCCAAATATTGGTACAGAATTCACAATTTTGACCGCATTCAAGACGAACAACTCAAACTATAAAAACAAAGCTAACACCAGAATTTGATGCATTGGCAAAGATGGGTGATCAGCAAAACTGGTCCTACTAAAAGCTAAATAATGTAACACCCTGATGCTTTTTTTCAGTTTCTGTTTGATATGTCTGCACCTTTTGCTGATACGGCCCGTCTTTCAAAATTTAAAAGTCAATGTTGCCCCTGAGCCCAGATGTTTGCCCACCTCCGACCTAGATGGAGAAAGTGATGCTGGCCAGAAATCTATGGTGGGATCAGGCATTTGAAAATGTAAATAGGGTCAAATATTTCAGCAAAACCAAACAAATACCTGTCGTAAGAGTGTGTTTGATTCTTGCAGGGCGTGTGTGTTTTCATTATTGATTCAAGTTTTGAGATATATGTATTTAAGTGAACAGAGATATCTTCATACTTTGAATAACCTCATTAGTGTTGTTTTCAGTCGATAATGAGTTATTCAGTGCTGTTATCAGAGACTGCACAATATCAGACTGAGTTTAATTGGATATGGAAGGTTTAACACCTGGAATAATCAGTATTACAGGCCAAACATTGCTGGCGCACAGAGAAATAGCTGTGACACACAAACAAATGACACGTTGCAGACATTAAAACGCGTCTCAGGACCCTGCCTGGCGTGAAACGCAAGAGCTGCGGCCTGCTGTGACATCACACGCTGCGGTGTGGTCACAACTGTGTCATGTCTGTGTGCGTCGACCCCGACGATGACGAGAATATGAACTTAGTGTGCAGCTGCTCAGAAAAAGGGAAAAAATTCCTACTAGTGCCTTTGAGCAAGGCACACAGGCTGTGTCATAGCGTGTGTGTGTCCGTCTGTGGATAAATAAGTGCGTGTACACACATAAATAGCGTGTTTTTGATGACAGAGAGGGAGTGTGTGCACACTGGGCCGCATATAAAAAGAAACTATTTACAAACTGGCTGCTGTTTTTATTCATTTTCTGTGAACGTGCTGTACACATTGTAAACAACAGCCCCAAGTCAGCAATAACTGACTGAGCGATTTCTATTCCAACTGCTGCATCCGTCCTTTTTTTAAAGATTTTTTTTTCGTCTACAGCACCGCTGGCGACATTTGTTCTGCTCCGCTGCGGCTCATCCCCTCAGTGGGAGCCCTCGGCCTCTTTTTGTGCGCAAAAGTTGTGCGGCGTGAGCTGCGTTTTCACAGTTGAGTGAGCGCGGCCTCCTCAGATGTAATAAGGGTAACGCTTAAAAAAAAAAAAAAAAAAAAAAAAAAGTCAGCCGTTTGAACTTTGGCACCCCTGTTACCTCCCGAGTCTTGTGGTGATTTCCTCACGTCAGCGGTTGCACGCGTCGCTCTGCCGAGGCTGGCGGGGAAACAAACAAACTGTAAAACAACAGAGAAGATCTAACCGAGTGTGTGTAAACACATCCCAACCTCTGACTGCGTGTACATGTACATATGACTTTCAGAAGATCCTCAGGAATTGTGTCACTATTCCCTAAAGCGTTTTGCTCATCATTATGTAACTCTTAGTTATTGTGTTGTAATTTTCTGAGTTGGACACCATAATAGAAAGACTATTTGCTGTTTTTATGATGCACAACAACACAGCCAGCGCCCGTTAGAACCTTTTGTCAGTCTTGAGCTGGTTTCTATATTGTTTGTAACGAATGCAGCTCAATAGGAAGCTTTGGAACATGGGAACAGCAGGATTTTAGGGGATGTAAATCAAAGTCCAAGTGTTGAAATTTCAGTCCATTTTGTCTGCGGGCCTTGGCTGCAACCTCCGACATTCCTGCGCGACATCACTTTTGAGCAAGGCAGGAAATGCCTGAGTGAACCTCAATCAAATATAGCTTCCATCGTTAAAGATGGGATCCAACCCAACTTCCCTCTCCTCTCCTCTTCTCTCCTCTCTTCTCCTCTCCTCTCCTCTCCTCTCCTCTCCTCTCCTCTCCTCTCCTTTCCTCTCCTCTCCCCCCCTCCTCCCTCCCTTCCCCTCTCTCTCCCCCCCTCTCTCTCCTTCTCCTCTTCCTCTTC
>OMPJ01015399.1:25871-47329 GCA_900312935.1 Carapus acus | reverse complement strand
CTTTCCTTCGTTTCCTTCGCCACATTTTCATTTCCCTCCCACAGTCGTTTTCCCAGTCAAACTCAAGGCCTCAACCTTTGCCCCACCCTTCGTTTTTCATCACACACTGCTCAATCCTGCTTGGCTCCATCCGTCACTCAATCCTCACAATCCATGCAGGAGCGCCCCTAACCCCAACCACCCCACCCATTCTCATCAACTCCCCCTGTGACACCGTCGCTGCTAACACTTTTAATTATGCCAAGTTAAGAATTACGAGCTCGTAACGGCATGTTGCAAGCAGGTTGGTTTTAATCACTGCGTGTCGAGATCCTGGATAAAGGAGGAGGTGGGGTAGAGGCCAGGTTGGAGAGTGGAGTAGGTCACATGGGCATAACTGAGAGAGAGGTAGAGAGAGAGGAAGAGGGAGAGCAACATTGACTTTGAGATGACCTGCTTAATCAATCGACAGCGAATTGCATGATGTAGACAGACGGGGCCCTTTTCCAGCCTGCTACTCATATTCCCCCTCTGCTCTTTACCGCCCAACCTACGCACACTGTACGATTCGTTCCCAAAATTAATTTCCAATATCTGTGATGCTGATCAAGGCGAGATCAAACTTTGGACAAATCGACCCCAGAGTGGACAATGTATGTAGATGGATGTGTGAAGGCAATGAATGGCCAGAATTAATAGCAGTGTGTGATCTGACCCTTTTATCTATAGTTTTCTTGCTTGTTTACAACCCCCGCGTCAAAGAGGCAAATGTGTTGTCACTCATTAGTCATTATCAGAATCAGAATCAGTACTCCGCAATGTGTATATCATCAGGAATTAATCCTTGTTTTGGACTGGCAATAGCAAGGGCCACACCCAGCATCTTTGCCTCTCCTCCATGAATTCGTAATGATTCCGAGTGATTTATGGGCAAGGGGGCTCACGTTGAGTTTTCACTGCCGTAACCACTCTGATGTATTAAAATGGAACACGCCCCTCCACTGGCAGCCGTAAGTGGCATGACTACCCAACCTAAACAAGCCATAAAGCTCTTCAACCTTCACTAGAGCTCAAACCAAGAGTTTCACTGAACACGATGACCACTTCACTATGGCCTTAAAAGATATTGGCCAATGAGTTCCTCCCAGCCAATGATACAGATATATTTGTGTCCTTCGCAGCAAAAGTCCATTAGGATGTAGGTCACGGCAGGGCTAAGTGAATGTGTGCGCTGATGGTGGCTGTGACAGAGATGTACGCGACGATGGCATCTGACCAAAAGATCCATATAGGGGTGACGTCACCCTTTGGAAGGAACGCTGGAAGAGAGGGAGGAGGAGGAAGAGCAATCTATGGACACAGAATACCAATGGGGGAGCATTGCTTTAAGTGATGCTGGCACTGAATCTCTAACCATCTCCTCCCCTCACTACACCTCCCAGCCCCCCATGTCCATAATTCCTCCATTGTCAGCATTTCATCATGGAGGTCCTGACACTTGTCCTTTTCCCACCCATCCTCATGTTCTTAAGCATTTCTTTCACAAGTCAGGTGGCTGGCTGCATATTCCTGTATGTCCTGCTGGCAGTCACAGTGGGGCTTCCTTGTCAGAAGATTCAGTCCAGGTTCCATTCATCATTATTGTTTTACCTTTATGATCCTCATATTTGGATTGCATGTGTGTTGCCTGTACTGCAACCAAATGATAACACGTTCTTTTATCTATCTATCTATCTATCTATCTATCTATCTATCTATCTATCTATCTATCTATCTATCTATCTATCTATCTATCTATCTATCTATCTATCTACCTACCTTCAGTCAGTTTCCTTTTTTTTCCTACCACGTAATTTTTGTATTTCCATAACACATCCTATCACTGCTGTTGTGGTCTTCAATGGATGTAGCCTCTTGCTTATGTTATTTATCGTGCTCGACACAGAACTGAAAGTGAGTCACATTCGAGCCAGCACACTCTGTCTTTCCAAGTGAGCTAACATTGTTGTTAGCGTTTGACCGAGCCTGCAGGTCTCATCCAGAGCACCATCATTAACAATCACATGAACAGCCCGACTATTGCAAAAAGGAACCAATGAATGTTTCTCTGATCAGTCACGAAGACGAAAAGACAAAATGAATTTCTCTCACTTAAAGCAGTGCCACGTTTGCTTTTACATGGTCAGCAAACAACACCCACATGTAGTCCAGTGACTGATATATGAGGAAACAAACTGCTCCATAAAATACAATAGTATTTGCCCTGTGTGTAAGATCTAAAGAACAAATAAAATGGTCTTAAAGATTTGGTGGATATTGTGTGTGAGGGTGTATTGACCAACATCTGCTTGCAGGGAGGAGAAACAGCCCAACTGAAACTAATGCCGCTCCCAAAATCACTGTCATTGCATCGCTTTATGCTTCTCTTCTCTGTGTTTTTGCTGCCATTTTTGCTTGGTTGCACTTTGACTGGCCATTAATTTGTCTTTCAGCACGGATGCATCATTTTGATCGTTTTTTTCAGTGACAGCAAACATTAAAACATTGTCACCAAAATAATTGTTACACCTTTGTGTAATTACTTTAAATAAATAAGACCATTACGAAGACAGTGGGTGGCCTTTATGTGTAAAGCTTTATTACAACAAAGCAAAAAAAAGAAAAAAAAAGCCGTCGAATGTTGTTAAATGTGTTGAGGGAGAGTGAAAATGTGACACAATCCTCTCAAAACTGCCTGTTTGATTAAGTTGTGTGTTGGATATGGTTATGCCCTTTCCTCTATGCCAACATCACCTACTTCCCCTCCACCGTTCCTTCATTTCTGTTTCCACCACTCCGGTTCCATCCAGTTGTGTCCTTCCCTCTGAACGTGTCCCCCAGCCTATCGCTGTGTGAGGCACAGCTCAATGGGGTCCACCAACTTAATTACTGTAATGGGGTTTCAGACTCTTGGGGACTTAAGATGTAAAAATGACCGAGGAGAAGTTGAGAAAAGGGGCCAGCAAAAGAAAAAAGCTTTTTTTTTAATTTAGTACCAAGGCCGGCAAAGCCGCTCCAAAGCTTAACGCAGACACAGACATAGTTTTGTAGCAATTTGAAGAGCTCTTTATCGGTCATTTTGTTTTTTATGAAAGTTTAATTGCAGGCATATGTGTTTGTAAGATTGCCCACGTGTGTGTGTGGTGGTGTGTGCACCACATCAACAGTTGTGCAGATGTGTGTGCCACCACATTGTGTTTTTGTAACAATTTTCACAAATGTTCATAATTCATTCCCAGCTGAAGTGTTCATAAGCTGTCAAGAGTTTTAAGAAAACATGTTAATTAAGAAATTATTGAAAGTTGCTGCAGTGACTCAAGGGGACACGTCCCTGCGTGTTATTGGTGGTTCTTGTTTGGCTTGGGTTTTCTAAGGTATAAACTAAACCGCGGTCCAATCACCTCCAGAGTGTCGCTGGGGATTTTTGCATACAAATGTTTGTTTTTTAGCAGAAGTTTGTTCTGCATTTGCTGGTCCTGTCGATGGAGAGAAACCCATAGTGTCTGGTCCTAGAATTAATGAGAGTGTTTGGAGCCCTTGAAGACTGAAACCCTTTGGTTGAGCGAATTAACAGATGACAAAGACATTGCCCCAGCAACCGTTTTTCCCGCTCTTGTTTGAATGGAAAATAGAAATGACCTTCGAGGTAACCAACTGCAGAGTTGGTGTATAACATATAGGCAGAAAGGAAGAGGTGGAAGAGGAGAGGGATCCATTGAAGATAAAAGCGAGAAGAGGGGAGAGGAAGGAGAGAGGAAGGAATGAGCACCAAGCTCTTGTCTGTCTTCATTACGCTGCATTTCAGTTTTTATCCGTCACAGAGACGTCTTAGAAGTCTGGATGAATATTTTGGCACGCACACACAGAAACGTGGACACACACATTTGGACTGGACTCAATTCATTCTCAATTTAATTAAATCCGAGAGTGAATTTTACTCAGAATTTGAAAACTGCTAAACTCTCACCCCTGAAATAGTTTTTCATCTTTGCTTCTATAGCTGTGAGTGAAAAGAATTCAAATTATGCAGTCATTTAGATTACATTTTAGTAAAATATTTTAAAGTAAGAGAATAGGGACGGCATCAAAACTCTGCTCAGTCATCTGCAAAACTCCCTTTGCCTGTATAATTCATTTGTTGCACAGAGAAAACACAGTTAGAGAGGCTCCATATGTGCTGTTGTGGATGGAATCAGGAATTGCTGTTCCACCAACTGCAGGCATCTCTCCTCGCTGCCACACGCAAGAGAACTTGACTGCGACATTGTGCGTGAAGTTACACAGTTGCTGCAAAACGCTAGCCAATTCAAAGCAACTGTGCGTTCTGGCTTGAAATACACCTGCCAGAGGTGAAAGAGGGCGAATGACAAATATCCACAGATTCTGTTTTCTGCCCACCTAGAGTGCAAGACTTCTAAATGTATGCATGGCTACTGCCTGGAGGAATGGATTGAGGGTTACATTCATTTGAGACCCTAAGGCTGAGCCATGGTGCATGTTCTATGCAGGGATTTAAGCGCTAGAATCAGGGAATTATCAAAGAACAATGCATCAATGCAAAGTTGACGATGCTAGCCTGACAAGTGTACTGCAGTTGTAAAGTCTGCATCTCAACCAAATATTTCACAACAAGTACAGTATATTCATTTGCTAATCTTTAAGTCTTATAGCCCCAAGAAAATAATTGTTAACACACACTATGGTAACAGTTAGCAGGCCTTCTAAATGATTGTCCAAGCTTCGCCAATTTAGAGCTCTATGCGATAGCATCTACCAAATAAAGTGGGTGAACTTGCTTTTTAAGAGAAACTCAACTCTTAGATCAAACTAATAAACACTCCATAAGGACTGAGTCATCAAAATACAGCCATGGATAAACACTGTGCTTGTCATCTTCCCTGTTGCCATGGAGATAAACTGGATTGAAAATGACGCAGCTATGGCATCATTTCCATGGACATGTGAGGCCAGCACCGCTGTAACTGATCAGACCATTATTTATTGGGATGATTACAAAAACAAGCTGCAGTGTCCATGTGTGGACATTTAGAGGTATGCAGCTGGGGTTCAGTTATACCGTTTTTATCTGTTTTTATCTCTGGACAAACTCTGGACAATGAAAACTGAAATGTATCTGTTGCTTTTTGCTGCTTTTAGGAAAAACTTGAAGATATATGATGACCGGTAATGATACCAAATGGTGTAGAACATCATCAGTATAGGTCAACCTGGTGTGCAATCATTGGCTTAGAAGATGGAATCATTACGTGAGCGGAGGGTTGAATTGTGGTCCAAGTTTGGACAAAGTTCCCGCTGAAACTGACCATAGAAATTGTATAGCAAACAACTGACTGAGCTGCCCCTCACAAAACAAAACAAAACACAAAACTAAATTCGGTGTGTCCTGTTTTTAGTGAGGTCTACCAGATTTTCCCCCAACCAGCCTCCTCAACCCCTCCCCTTCCTCCCTCCCCAAAGCACACTTCCAAGTCATCCGGACGGTACAATCGGCAGGCAGACAGCTGAGGTAGGGCAGTAGCAGGGGGTTAGGAATATAAATGGTGCTCCCTTCGCTCCATTAGTCTGTTTGAGTGGGAGATAAAGGGGGGTGGACACATGGAGTGGGGTCAGGCTCAGGTGCTGAACAGACAGGGGAAAATCCATCCACTCCCTCCGCCTGTCTTCAACCCTTATCTGAGTTGTTGCATCCCCTAAAACTGGCACATCAACCGGCTCCATCCGTCTTCACTTTGACTCAAAATGCGAAATACCTGTAGGCCATCTCTGAAAATTGTATTCCCCCGATGCGAAAAAAGAACCGGTCTGGTAACACAGTAGCAGACTTGTGTTTCTTCCCTAAATCAACACCCCACTTGGTGCTGACTGCGTGTAGTTGAGACAGATATTCACTGTCTCTGACTTGGTTTCCTTTGAATCCCTAGGGACGATTATGAATCTGGAGAACCAGGTCAAATTTATATTTTTAGCTGCTCAAAAATAGGGTTGCAGGTTGCAGATGGTTAACTCTTTGGCTCATCTCACGAGGAAATATTTGAGAAACTTTGTGTGTGTGGGTGTGTGCGTGAGAGGGCGAGCGTGTGTTTCTTTGCTTGTGGGGTTTGTTGTTTGTGTTCGTGTGTGTCAGACAAAGCATGGGGCACGTGCTTGATTTTCCTATGTCTCTCCGAGACAGCAGGTGTATAGATAACACCCTAATAAAGTACAGATGAATCAAAGTGCTGGGGGACCAGTGCGCCATTCATCCGTGCAACCCCCGCGTCACCCCACCCCATGTCAAACTCTGACATCGACCGCGGCTCATCTGCTCTCCGTTGATGTCCCCAGCTGCACAAGGAGCACCTCCCTACGCCATGCTCTCCTGGGATTATCCTCGTAATGCCAAGTCTGTAGGTCAGGAGGATTGTGCTATAATTCGGTGTGTCCTGTTTCAGTGAGGGCTGCTTTCCCCAAAACCTGCTGCTTCACCAATTCAGATTACAGGCCTGCTCTACCTTGTTTCTTGCGCCGTCATTGCCTGTTAGTGAAATGAGCCCAGTTACAGTTAAGGAAATTGGGATAAAATGCCCTGCAGCTTAAGGCAAATTGACTGAGGCAATTAGATCGGAAAGAGGGGGGAACTACGCCCATTACAGTTATGTGCAGGAGATGTAAATGAAAAGCAAACAGCCATTCAGTTGTTATCTGGAAGGAGGGCAAACACCTAATAGAAATCAGGGCTGTCAAACGATTAATTGAAGTCATTGTGATTAATCGCTGAATTTCTACTGTTAATCGCAAATAATCCGATTGCTAATCACATGTTTATGATCCATTTTTTTGTACTTCCAGGCATATTTGCAACCACATCAACTTGCAAAGCAGAGAATCAAAATGACCTGAAAACACGAAAGTACTTGATAATCGCTTATATTGATTCTATGCGTGATGCCAGCCCACTTAATGCCTACTTCAAGAGTACAGTTATCAAACTAGTTTTTAAAGTGACGGTTGTCAAAAGTTGTAGGAGAGATTAATTATGATGACCAATTGTGAATGATTGATTGATAGTAATTGACCTAATAAAAAACATCCAATTCAATGGCAACATAATAAAAATGTGTAACGTTGACATGTTACATCACAGAATGACATACTGTGTAATTTGCGGCCATTTTCTTATGATGTCAAGTTCTACACACGCACACATACACACACACACACACACACACACACACACACACACACACACACTCTGTCCTTCTCACACACACATCAATAACAGACAAAGAACCATCTTGGACTGCAAAATCCAATTCTTTCATATTCATCGTAACCTCCATAAAATCAACAAGTTGAATGTGACAATCAAAGAATAAAAGTTTGATTTTGTCTCCACTTGGCAAATCAGTTTCAAGTATCACATCTGAGAGGTTTTCGTGATGAATAAAGCACAAAACTTTTCCTATGTCTGTTTGCATTTTGTGTGCTGTTGGTAAACAAGACGAGTTAAGAGCCAAACTGTCTGACAGAGAGCCAAAGAGTACACTATTTTTTTTTTTCTTTTGGTTAATAGGCTTTTTCTTTCGGTGAACAATTGGAGTAATGAAATGGCCAGTTATTTGCTCCACTGATTTGCATAATAATATTAGTCGACCTTTGGGTTTGATGAGTTTGGTTTGAATGACTTTCGGGCTACATGGAGATTAATGTTGCTATTGTTAATGTTTTGCGGCTTGGTGGACTGTATGATTTATTGAAATAGACTTTTTGATGTGGTAATTCCGTGAAACGTTGCACCCCAATAATATCAGTCATTAAAATTGACTGACTCATTCGGAATGCAGTTGTTGTCCTCTTTGGACTAATGTGAAGTCATAAATCCAATTCAGCTTTGGTACCAGCGCAAGAAGGACGGAAACCCGCATCACCACCGCCTCCATTATTAGAAATCTTTGAAAAAAAATTAAAGAAAATAAAAATCACAGTGATAACGTGGTCTCGTGTTAAGTTAGAAATGTCGCAGATTGTTCCTCTAATGCGTGAAAATATCGGACCTGTGCTCGGGGCGAAAGCATCGCAACGGACGTAAGGACACAAACATCTGCTGAACCAGTGTCCGCGCGTACTAGTCCTAATGGGGGAACTCTCTCTGTCTCTCTCTCTCCATCTCTCTCGCTCGCCCTCGCTCTCTCTCCCACCATACATCGAGTGGTGTCAGCTGCAACGGCGACACAAAAGCTGAGCGGATCCCGGCGAGTGCGGATCTCCAGAGGTGGAGGAACAGGAGGAGGAAGAAGAGGAGGGAGAAATCGGCGTGATCAAGTCGGACCATCCGTTCGGAGTGGCTGCCCTACACCCGTGCGCGCAACTAAAACGTGAAAGAGACACATTTACACCGCCGCGGGTGTCGTTTCTGAGTTATTTTTGACTCAACACAGGTGAGATCTGCATGCTGAACTTTTTTCCGCCTGTCAGCTCCTCGAATGATGGATGTGCGGCTGTAGCTGATGGTGCAATAGTCGCGACGTGCGCAACTTTTGGCTTTAATTGGCAAGTATGGAGTGCGAGGGTAAAATTAAGTAGAAAATAAGAGAGGGAGGCTTTTTCCGCGCTTGGCTCGTGTGTTCGCAGCACTTGCACGATGATGATGATGATGTTGATGATGATGATGATGATGATGATCTGAACCATTTCCGCGCGTTACTCATTCGGTGCACAGACATTTTCAACAAATTTCGGATCTATGATGATATAACAGGGAATACGGCGGGTTTTTACCCGTGTTTGTGAGCTCTGTCAGCATCAATTTCCCCAGTTCACCAACAGTAAAAAAGACCTCCCGTGTAGAGGAAAAGTATATGTACAGTGGACTACAGTGCGGAACTCCATCATACTGTAAAATAATGAGCGCTGCTTTGTTGCTGTTGATCTGAAGCCGTAAATGTAATTCTTCACCACTCACACCTTTCGTTCGCTGAGTCACAAAACTCAGCTGAGGGTATTCCATATTTTGAAAAGCTTAAATTGCATCTCAATTCAGTCAGTTTGATACTCTGTGGGTGTATGTGCTTATGCGGGTGGAGAACGAGTAGGAACAACCAAAAACAATGGACGAAGACAAGAAAAGGGCACAACGTATGAATATTAAAGCAATTATTGTGCGACTTAAGTTATCTGTGGTACATTTCGGAGTATAACCCACAAGCTCATAACCCCATCACACCCTGTGTGTGTGTGTATGTGTGTGTGTGTGTGTATGCGCCCGTGCGTACGTGCGCGTGCGTTCCTAGAGTGTAAAGGAGCATTGAGAGTTATCAAGGTTAATAGAATTATAGCAAGTGATTGCATTAGTGCCCCGAGAAGTGACAGCGAGGACTCTTAAGTTGGCAAAATGGTTCTATGGAGAAACTCAACCTGCTCACTTAATTCATGATGCAATGAAAGGAGAATAAAAGCGTGTGTATTTTTTTACAAGATGTCTCCTTGAAACTTCGTCTCCCCTCTTGCATTTCAAAGACAACTGTGTGTGAAATATTTGTTGTTCATCTTGAGGACTGCGAACTTGAGGACCTGTGACCTCAAGTCCTATCACCTGATAGAGACAGAGTGCTTAATAAACGGCAAATACAAGAAGTTTATACGAAATGCTTTTAATATGAACAGTTCAAGAGTGCAAGCAGAAGGCCCAAAAGTCCAGTGACTGTATGTTGATTTGACATAAGAGGTAGCCAAAGCAATAATGAAACTAAGAAAAAATTACCTTACTTGTGGACAAAAAACTTATTAGCTCTGAACACATTAAGCTGTTAAAGAGTGTGTTGGTTTTAAGTATGGAGTGATTTATTTCCGTAATGTATAAAGCCATTGCAGTTCTGAGTTGTGTTTCTGTGTTGTGCCAGTGATGTTGAATAAATATGGCATTAGATGACATTGTTCGACTTGCCAGAGACCTTCACTGTAATGTTTCCCATTTCCCCCACTGATGCTGATAGAAATGTCCACACTTAAGTTAGTGAGGTGAGGTCAACGAAAATTGCTGGTTCTTAATTGGAATGGCATCGCATGGATCGCACGGCCTCTTAAAGAAAATGTTCCCGGTTCAACTGTTTGGGCAGTCTCTGCATGTTACGGCCACTTGGCCGCGTGGTCTCGTATTTCATCCCACTTTATTTGGCCCTAATTGCGGATAAGGTGCGATTTGATCGGGCTTGTTCGGCCCTGATATCTCCCAGAGGACCACTGGTGGTCCCAGTTTTCAGAACTGTTGCTCAGACTGACATGTTCTCTTTGGCTTAAAGAAAACCGGGAGGTGTCTGACAATTTACAAGGTGTTTTGCACTAACGGTGATCTGTGTTTGATGCGTTTTCTGCCAGTGTGTAAATTTGTGCAGAACGTTATTTCGTGCATGTGTGTGGTTTCTGTCGCATTACCGCTATAACTCTGTGATATTAGCCATCGTCCTGCTCAGTAAATAGTCATTCATCACGCAAGTCATTCCCGCACTGGTACCTTGAAGACCCAATCCATTAGCCAAACATCGATCGATCACTGCAATCGCATGTGAGCCTGTACACACACATCGGACCCAGAACGTGTTGAGATGCTCCTGTAGTTCTCGCACAACAAAGGGTGCATCGGAAGAGTGAAAGTTATGAGGACAGTGTGTTTATCATCTAGTCCGGAAATATCTGTCGAAATGCAGGAATATTAACGATGTTAATTCATTGTTCGAGCAGAATATGAAGGAGGAAGGGAGAGATTCTGCCAGTTGTATCACAAAGGAAGATTGTGATTTATGGTTGCTTTATGTAATTGCGCCGTATATTAGGTGTATTCATTTATTTATTGTCTTAATGTATTTGCGCTTTTGGGTGAGGGAGATCTGAGAGAGAGAGAGAGAGAGAGAGAGAGAGAGAGAGGGGAAGAGAAAGAGGGAGTGGGCGACAGGCAGACGGCACAAAGGACTGATGGATGATAGTGTGGATGGATAATGACACCTCACAGACATACTATCCTTGATTCTGGACCTCTTTTCCCTATTTCTAAGGCTGCCTAAAGTTGTGAAACCTTTTCTCTTTCTTTCTGGCTTTCTTTCTTTCTTTCTCTCACGTCTATTGCATGTAGAGAGACCTCGCTCAAGAGTGTCGTGGTTTGATTCTCCGATAGGAGAGTGCAAGAAAGTTTTCAAATGTCACTCTTGCAACTTTTAGCATCAGTCTTCTCCACCACACTCTCTGCCTTCCCTCCCAGCTAACACCCACCAACACCACCACCACTTGTGCACACACGCTCACACACACACACACACACACACACAGATACACACACCCTTCCCCTGGGCCACTATCCTAAAGAGAATTGAATCAAGAGGGAAAGACGGAAAAAGGATAATGAGACAGGCGAGTAGCGAGGAAGAGGGAAGCTTTGCACTCTCACTGGAGCATTAAAATAGCTGTGGGGGCGGAACAGGCACATGTTTTATATTTTGGCAGCTGCGTGTAATCTAGGGGTTTATTGTTCCTTAAAATTCCTGTCAGTGACCCTGGTCACGCACCCACGCCTTGTCGTAGCTTTTCAAAATATTACATCATTTCTAATTATTGCCGATCATGTAAAATTTCAGTTGCAAATACACATTTCTGTTTTAGTGGATTCTTAAAAGATGATGCAATGACGCTAAAAGGATTACATGCTGTTGTTGGCAAATACTGTATGAACTTTCAATGGTAATGCGTGGGGGACATTTCCTCAAATGACCAATTTTTTATACAATTATCAGAACTACAAAACTGAACTTAAGTTGATACACATAGGAATTGTATCTTTACTAATTTCTGCATACCTTGCTTGACTGATACACTGGTGTCCTCAGCACTTGATTCATTAATTGAATAGTTTTTGGGTTTTTTTGGGGGCATATTGTGAAGAGTAACCGATCAGTGCAAAGTCTCCAGTCTGCCCCTACTGTTGCAGTCATGAATTTAATACTTGAAATCCCCTGCCTATATTTCATTATCTCAACAGGTGAGCTATAAGTTATCGAAGACTGAAGAACGAATGGAGACGATGGTGAGAGAACGGGGATGAGTGAGAGAGAGCATGACCCTAGAGATTAGATTTGCACATTGGGAGCTCCCTGCTCTTTTTTATGATTGGAAAAGAATAATAGGAAACCTGTGTGAGAAGAACAACGGTATTTCCACATCACTTCATCCTGTGGCGGCCCCCATCCATCGGCAAGAGGTGCAGTCAACATAAAAACATTCTCTCTTTCCTTGTCTCTCCGAACCCCTGTGCTGCCAGCTTCTACGGCCATGGAGAAGACGTACTCACTAACTGCTCATTACGATGAATTCCAGGAAGTCAAATATGGTGGCCGTTACAGCAGCGATATCCTCAGCAATGGCATGACCCTCCACTTAGGGGGAAGCCTGGATCGCCATATGGGTCGTAATCGGGGAGGTGCCTGGTCCAGCGGACGCAACAAAGATCTGAGCAGTGGTAGCAGCGCGGGCGGGCTGCCTCGATGGAGCAGGAGGGAGATCTGCCTGCTGTCTGCGCTGGTCTTTGCAGCAGGAATGTGTGTCATCCTGGGCAGCATGCTTGCACTCAAGTACATTTCTCTTGAGGCTCAGCAAGACCCACAATGCAAACAGGACTGCCAACGAAAACGCTCCCTTATGCGCGCGGCTCGTTTTGTCCAGGCCAATATTGACCCAACCATACAGCCATGCCAGGACTTCTACTCTTTTGCCTGCGGCGGCTGGCTGAGACGCCATGGCATCCCAGAGGACAAACTCAGCTATGGCATCATTACCGCCATAGGGGAGCGTAATGAGGAAAAATTAGAGCACCTCTTACTGGAGCCCATACGGAGGCATGGGCCAGACTCAGCCGAAAGGAAGGTGAAGGAATTCTACCGCTCCTGTATCAATATCCAAGAGATTGACACTCTGGGTTCTGGCCCCATGACGGAGGTGATAGACAGCTGTGGGGGTTGGGACCTGGCAGGTGCTCCTCCCGGTGCTGCTGGGTGGGAGAGGGAGGGGGCGCTACAGAGACCAGACTTCACCGAGTTGCTGTACAGGACACAGGGGGTCTACAGTACTGCAGTTTTCTTCTCCCTGACGGTGAATGTGGATGACAAGAATTCCTCCAGGAATGCCATTCGGGTGAGATAAAAGGGGCGTTTTTGGGGGGGGGTTGGGGGTTGAATTATACACTTTATCTTTGTTATGGAGTGTCCATGTTTAGAAGCATGCAAGTTTGTCCTTCTTGGAATTTATGAAGTGAGACATCCTTAGCTATGGAATGCAAAGACTTTCTACTGAAAGGCAAACAAATGAGATTTTACGGTGAATTCAACCGCTCTTTAAGCACTGGTAATCAACTTTCAGCACCTGTTTTAGAAACAGGCTCTATTTGTTGTATTCCACATGGTGTAGAGAATAGAGAACTTGTAATAATGAATGCAAAACACAGGCTTATCAGCGCAGTAAAACCTGTTGCCACACAATAGAAATGCTACAGACAATGCTGCCCTTGTGTCTCATCGTCAAAGACAAACAGGTAAGCAGCTCCCTCCACCAGCCAGCAAACTATTCCAGCGTTGGGGGGAAACATCAGGACATTGGTTGGATAGATGGGAAAATGTTTCTTTTCCACTGAATTATCACTGAAAAGAGAGAGAGAGAGAGAGATAGACTGATGCACAGGAAAATTCAATGATGGTGACTATGTTACAATTGAAGTTGCAGAAGCATATACAGTATGTATTGTATGTAGATGTGTGTAAATATAAATACGGTATGTGGATTAGGAGCAGGGCCCGGACACACACACGGACACACACACAAACACACAGGGTGTGATGGGGTTATGACGTGTCATCACAGCAATGCGTCAGTCACCACTGGTCATGCTCCTGCTGCAATCTGCGGACTGATAAAGCACGAAACACAAAGACTCTAGGGAAGAAGACGAGTTAGTAACATGCATGAGTCAGGCATGGATGTTGCAGGCGAGTCAGGGAGGAAGAGGGGAGAGAGGAGGAGGAAACGACAGAGGCTCAGTGCACCATGAGAAATCACTGAGCTATCTAAATCTATAACAGCATGACTAGGTCTGACTGTGAGCTTTATTGAAAAGGAACGTTTTAAGCCTACTCTTAAAAGTAGTGAGGGTGTCTGACCCTGGGACTGAAACTGGAAGATGGCAGCACAGGAGATGAGCCTGGTAGTTAAAAGCTCTGCCTCCCACTCTACTTCTACTAATCGTAGGGATTGCAAGTAGCCCTGCATTCTGGGATCGCAGAGTTCTGGTTGGATGATAAGGCTCCATCAATTCTTTAAGATATTATGGTGCCTGATCATTGAGAGCCTTGTAGGTGAGCAGGAGGAGGATTTTAAATTCTGTTCTCGATTTTACAGACAGCCGGTGCCGTGAAGCCAACAAAGGAGAGATGTGGTCTCTTTTCTTAGTTCCTGTCAATATGCGTGCAGCAGCACGAACCTACTGGAGAGACCTTAGCGACTTGTTGCTACAGCCCGATAAAAGAGAATTACAGTAATCCAACCAGGAAGTAACAAAAACATGAGCCAGTTTTTCAGCATCTTTTTAAGATGGCACATGCCTAACGTTGGCGATGTTGCAAAGGTGGAAGAGGGTTGTTCTAGATATTCGTCTCACCTGTGAGTTGAATGATATACAGTATCTTGATTGAAGATAACACCTAGATTTTTTACAGTAGTGCTGGAGGCCAAGGTAAAGCCATCCAGAGTAGCTACATCATTACATAGTGTATTTCTGAGGGGTTCAGGACCAACAACAATAGCCTCAGTCTTATCTGAGTACATAATAGAAATTTACAAGTTATCCACATTTTTATGTCCCTAAGACAAGCCTGGAGTTTAGCTAGTTAGTTAGTTTCATCAGGCTTCATTGATAGATACAACTGTTAATCATTTGCATAACTATAAAAATGAATGAATGTTTCCTGATAATTCTGTCGATGTGCATGTGTATGTGTGTATGTTCTATCCAGATTGATCAGGAGGGCCTCACACTTCCAGAGAAGAGCCTTTATCTGGGACAGGACGAAGACAGCATTAAGGTAAAACTGCCCCCCCCAGCCTTCCATGGTTTAACTCCATCTTATCCTCCTCTCCAATCATGCCCTCTTTATCTACCTTTACCTTCACCCTAATTCACAAGTCCACTCTCCATCCTCCACACATCACCCGTTTCCTTTTTGTTTGACTTCTGCTCACCTTCTTATCCCTCAGCTGTCTGTCCATCACAGCCTATTGCCATCACTCACCAGCTTCCAGGTGCCTCTTTTTTCAATGTCCACTTCAACCAATATTATTTTCCTCTTACACAATCTATCACTCAGTCCATCAGTCCTTGTGATATATCAATAACCCTTCTTGTCCAAACTATTCCCTCTATCAATCCACCTTCAGCCATCTGTCATGCTTTTGTTATCCTGTCTTTGCTGTGCGTACAGCCATTATAGACCATTACTGATGATGGTATAGATCTATCACTAATAACGTCTTTCTGAATCGGTTGTTCAGATTTTAGTAGCATACAAGGCCTTGATGGAACGTCTGCTGAGCATGCTGGGAGCTCACAATGCCACGCAGAAGTCTAAGGAGATTATACAGCTGGAGACCCGCCTTGCGAACGTAAGTTATGATAATTTGTATGTTTGTTTGATCTCATTTTATTCTTAAGAATATTTAAGTTTGTGCATTCTGTTTATCCCAGATCACAGTGTCAGAATATGACGACCAGAGGAAGGACATCAGTAGCATGTATAATAGAATTACCCTGAGGCAGCTACAGCGCATTGCTCCAAGTGTAAGACTTGCACAAGCACACACACACCCACACGCATGCACACACAAACACATGTGCGTGTGCATGCAGAGACATAGCAACCAGGCATGGCAGTGATTACAAGTGCTGAAAGTGACTGCATACGTCTACAGTAGCAGATGCATTCTGGGTTAAAGCTGATAAGATGGATTAAGATTTCAATTCTAACTGAGAATTTTGAGTTGTGAGGGGAGAGTTGAAGCAGAGTGTGTGTTTGCATTTGGTTGGGGGAGCAGCATGTAAGCCAGGACAGGGTGAGCACTACGCATATTTACCTGCCGCCATCTTCATCTCATGGAAAGTTCCGTTGTAGGGGACGCAGTCGTCGACTCGGAGGAGAGACAAGGGCAAATGAAAAGATGTAAGCATGAAAAAAATGGGAGTAACGAGGAAGCCGCAGAAAAACAGAATGCTTGACATGCGTCCTGATGTGTACTCAGGTGGAGAGGAGATAAGCTGGCGTGAGGTAGGGGTTGGAGGCTGGACTGAGAGAGAGAGAGAGAGAGACAGAGAGAGAGAGAGAGAGAGAGAGAGAGAGAGAATAATTGGGTTTAACCTCAAAATGTGTGTATATATAGATTAAAAAAACACAGTCTGGATGTGAATGTGAGTGAGGGCAGTGAAAGAAATCCTGGCAAGAAAAGGGAGGGAGGCATTGAAAGGAGCAGATTTGAGAAAGCAGAGTGAAAAACACCACAACTTTCCTTTCTTTGACAATGTTTTACTTGACGCAAGTCAAATGCATGCTTTAGGAATATTAAGTTGGTATTACTTTCAAGGTTTGGAGTGGGTCTTTTGTTTATTCCCCCGCCTTGTACTTCAGTGTCTTTCTCCCATGTAGAACGGGGAAACTTCAGAGGCAAATGTCAAAATCTAGCAATTACAACAGAATGTGTGGTCACTTGTGGGACTAAGTATGGAAGGGGCTGGTCCTGCCAGTTGATTGAGATTAGATTAGAGTAGATTAGCTTTGAGGCATTTCTGTTCTTCACATTGACTTCTAGTTCATTCCAGTAGTATTTGATCGCAACTCATCTGCACAGCTTCCATTCCTTTATCCTTACAGCTTCACTGGAAACGCCTGCTGGACAGAATCTTCCATGAAAACCTATCAGAGGAAGAGGAGATTGTCGTGTTGGCAACCGACTACATACAGAAAGTCTCCGATATCATCAAGACGACTTCAAAAAGGTAAGAAAAGACAGAGGGGAGGCCAGAATTGAGGGTTGGAGAGAAGGTTGTGTGCGCGAAAGGATGATGAGGGCACTGGAGGGCATTCCAGATCAATCAAATTGGATGCAGTCATTTTTGGGTAAATGCTTTTGTTGGAACTGCTCTGCTCTGCTGTGTGCATGAGTGTGTGTGTGTGTGTGTGTGTGTGTGTGTGTGTGTTTGTGTGTGTATGTGTGTGCGTCTTACAATGCAGTGTCATTATGTGTATGGATTGGATTTTTGAGTGGCCCTTTGCATGTATTTGTGTGAATTTAAATCACTGCAGGTGAACCTCCAGACCGACTGCAGTTGATTGTTATTGATCTTTCACTCACACCTTTTTGAACACACACGCACACATACACACATATGCACGCACGCACGCACACACACACACGCACACGCACATGCAACACACAATTTTCCCTTGCATTCCTCATCTACAGGCCTTTGGCCACACTTGTCCGTGTGTGTATTCCAAACACTGGCAGGTTGCCAATACTCACAATTGGACACCAGGTTCATACATGACTGAATGGTGGCTCTATTGGTTGGTAGATTACATGCTTGTCATCTGTGTCTGTTATGGAGTCCATGTCAGCCAGTGAAGCATGTTTGGGCATTTTGGTAATTTCATGACTCATTTGTTCACAACATTAATTCCTGCACTGAGTTTTGGTAGTTGTAAGCTTTCTTCTTGCCACATATACACACATATGCACACACACACACACGTAGGCACACACACACATGTGCATGCACTCACGCCTCAGACAGGAGTGCTTTTAAAGCCATTTCTGCAAGTGAAAAAGCCGCTGTGCGCGACAATGAATGGGTATTAAATGTTCTATTGGATCAGGTGAACCCTCTCTCGCACCACTGTGCAGTTCTTGTCAATCTCACCACGTGTCTTCACCGTCACGTTCCAAATGCTTCAACATGATTTATGGTGTGTCTCAACACCTACTTGCAGCTCCACTGAAATAAGGATATATCAAAATTATTCCCTTCACGATTCCAGTTTCTTTACCTCTATTGTCAATTGCATTAGATACCATCGTGTTGCCATCAATGCTCCAGGATTTAGTTCCACTCTTCAGTGTTAATATTACTTTGATAACAATGCTGTATATCTATGCCGCCCCCTCCCCGTATGAACAAGCCTTTCTGTGTTCCTGTTCCCTTTTATCTATACTCTTGCCGATATCTCTTCCTAACATCCTACAGTTTACAATAACAATACTTGAAGCTGCATCCCATCTGAGGATTGCACAATAGATTGTTGGACTACAATGAAAAAAAACAACAGTTACATTAGTAATACCACTATCCATTACTATCCCTCTCCTCAAGCCTGCAGTGCCATTTGAAGTTCTGTCTCCTCCATGGTTGTTTACAAACTCAATCTCCGTCCTGCTTGTCCATCCATCCATCCCTCTGATGGCTTTGGTAATAGATTCCTCACTGTGATTCAATCATCCACTGTCTTTCTTCTCTTACTCCCATCTTCATTCACCTGTGCCTATCTGACACCTTGTCTGTCCATTCCCTCTCCCACTCGTTAATGCGAAAACATTTGTAGCTCGCCCCACAGTTTAGAGCAATTCTTAAACTTGGAAGACACAGTCAGTCAATCTGCTGAATATACGCTTGCTAAAAATTTGTCAGAATATTCAAAAGAACATGTGCTGTTGCTGTGCCACATTCTGAAGGACAAAGATTTGGAATTGTAATAGAACAATTGTTTCAGAAAGCTAAAACATAATCCTGAAGATTATCTTTTTATGTGTTGCAGTGGTCCCACCATCAAATTGACGGCATATATGTAGTGTCCTTTACTTTTTTCCATCAAAACAAGCTTACTAGTAGAGGAATTATGTCATATGTAATATAAAAGTTCTTTGTATAGTACGGGCTCAGGTAGAATCACTCTAGATGTCTTAATGGCCCACACCAACAGACAGAGTGAAAGGATGTCTGACTTTGAGTGAAGAAAATGTATATGTATTTTGTGTGAAACAACAAAAACAATGCATAATCCTGATCATTTTTATTTGGCAAGTCATTTACAGCTATTAGGACAGATTCAGTCACTTTTTTAACAGGTTATGCAACAGCTATGCCTCAGGTGCCCGTAATTTGCCCATCCAAGTATTAATTTGCATCATTAAGGGTGCAAGCTTGCACTTTTTGCAATTCTTTGCTTTCTGTAAATTCTGTAATGTTTTCATGAATGACTATTGGGGCCTCCATGCATCCTTCCTTCAGCAGGTACAGTATATATTTAGAGGGTAATTACATTAGGCTAATTGCCTTTTTGTTTTTCCTTTAAATGGGTACACCTTCTTCTTATTTTTGATAAGATTTTGAGATTCAGCATTCGATCCATCTTCACAATCATATCTGGATGCGGCACAATGTATCACACGATTTGTGCAGTGACACATTTTGCCTTGATAAGTGTGCTAATCCTTTGTGTGTCCTCATATTGTCTCTGAGGCTATGTGACAGGACCATCAGCCCTCATTATAAGCACTTAAAATGAGCGACTCTCTCCCCAGTTCTTTCCTCAGCAGTTCTGTTTACTTTGACTAACAGTAAAGAAGTGAACAGGACGGACACAGTCAGGAGGATGTGCCAGAAACTAAGTCCCACATGCACATTCATGATTATTCCGCTACTCCTATTGAATGCTCTTACGCCTTTTTTTTTTAACAGTAGTTCTGATGTCAGTGTATTATATTGTTACCTGTGGTGCTTGTACACACAGTTCTCCTTCATTGAGCCCATACGCAGAGTCGATGTCACCTGTCTGAGACAGACTGTGCGACCAGACAGCGCTGAAATTGTTATTTCCTATAATACTATCATACCATGTCACCTTTACACATATGTGTGTTTTCAGTGTGGAGGAGTCTCACATCCTAAAAGCGTGTTTGCTGAATCTAAACGTAAGGAAACAAAATTACATTCTGTGCCGTTGCCTTAGCAAGGGAGATCAAAATCACATTGTTACATCTATGACTACAATATCTACAAATTGTTACAATTTACTACTTGTTGTCATTGTTAAACCAGTCAGACACAAAACTGGTTGGGATGGGATATGCCTCTCCACCTCATGGCCTGACAGGCATCTGTCCTTTTCCTTCGGTACCCTCTCAACAGACAATCAGCGAGGTAATCTTACTTCTGTCATTTGGTCATCCGATTGCTTTATCCCTTTCAAGCTACAACCTCAACAATGAACTTACAGGTTGTAAACACTGGCCAGCATTTGCTGGTTTACCTGGCTTGTACTTTGTTCCCATGCAAATGGCTGCAATTACCATGCGCAGTTCGGGGAAAGAATATAGTGTTGTGATTAATTTTCACAGTTTTCACACTTAAACAACCTGTTTTGGCTCAGCAGAACTGTCATCAAAAGCAGAGAAAGGGTTGGCATTGGCCAATTTTCACAAGGTTTTGCAATTTTCATCTATTACCTGTCCCTTTTCTTTGTAAATTCAGTTCTTCAAACTCAAGATTATCACACATTTTGGGCCTCTAGTTAGCCTTCCAACTACAACAATTGGGTTTAAAGTGTCAGTGAGCTAATAGGTCTTTTACTCAACAGAGTTTTCCGTCTGCCTCAACACCTGGCAGGACTATGCACTTTTTTAAGGGAGAATGCACTTGTGAGATTCTATTTCCCATTGTTTCATGGTAAGGTCTCTTTGAAGGCATCTCTGAAATGCATCTCTTACCTCTGATAATAAATTGTCTGTGCTTTGATATTTACCAAGAACATCAATTTATTCTTTTGATCAAGTGTAGCTCATCTGCTTTCAATACAGTTTTTTTTGTCACCAATAAATATCAGCACGCCTTATTCTCTCAAACACCATTGTCCTCTTAGGTCAACTGGCATCTAATAATAATCGCAATGCCATACAGTTGCTGCGTGTGCAGCTTCATACCCATTCTGTCTAAATGCAGCTATTTCCTTGCTTGTGTTCTATCCTTGTGTTGAATAGACATGGAATTCAAAATGTGGCAGTCCATATCTCAAACATGGCTACCAGAGTCAAATACAAATTCAGGGATTTTACACACCGATGATGTAATAGTCTTTACTAATTATGAAAGATATATGATATGATCTTTTGATTATTCATACTGTGAGGAAATACACACTCTTATTGTAGCAGGGAGGAAGAAGTAGATACGAACAAAAATAACCAAAGTGGCAACAATGGCAAACGTGACAGCATGACAGAGTAGCTGTAAATTAGGCAAATGAGGGAGTAGTGCCATTTGTGCGATCTAATAGCCCCCACGTCTCTTTCACGATCCCCCCCCCCCG
>OMPJ01015399.1:0-22454 GCA_900312935.1 Carapus acus | reverse complement strand
TGACCACATCTGACAATTTGAGCTCTATAAATGAAGCTTTTGTGTAAGTCAGTGAGTTAAGCAATGTCAGTGTCTGGATTTTTTAACAAATGGTGACACATTTTTTGTGTTTACCTCTCTCAACCCTTATGATACAAATTAGATATGCATCATCAACATGTTGTTGCTGGTAGCTTTGATTATTTCTGTCATATTTAAGAAAACTTTTTCTGAAGAAAGTAACAATAGGCCTTGAGGCTCTCACAGGACCTAAGAACAAAAGTGCAGCATTCATCCTGCAGGGCAGAATAGACCTTGCACCTTGTCAGGGCACGAAGAGGCACCACCACTCCACTGGGGGTAAAACACCACTTGAATGCAGAAAGGAAATGATTTGTTTTCACTCCCTTTGCTTGAAAGACAGCTGAAAAGACTTCACTCAAACAAGGCCCCAGGCCTGGATGTTGTCAGCTGCGGGGCACAAAGGCACAGCACACCCATCACACACCCTGTGCATAGCACTTTTTAGGGAACATCTCTCCATGTCATTGGAGTTGAAGGTGTCACCATGTATGTGCTCAAACACATACGAAAAGTCATAGTCTTTGACTTCTCGATTGCGCTCAGCATTATCAACCAGCTCTCCTTGGGCTCTACAGGTGACTGCATGGACTGGGAGACCACATTCTGTGTGTCTACCAAAAAGCTGTGTTTTGCAGAGTTTTACAGAGTGGACATGTAGCGTTACTTCCTCTTTACCGTCTTTCCCAACCTCGGTCTCTCAGAGTTCCACCACCACAAAGAAATATGGCCGCGCTGCAATGGTTGGATGCACCAACATTGGTAATTAGTCAGAGTGCCTAGCTGCTGTGGAAAACTTTGAAAAGTTTGTTTGCCAGGGCAGTAACCTCAGCTTGGCCTCAATCAACAGACCCAACAAACTGAAGCACAACGCCATTGTGTGTGAGGAACTGGACCTTGTGATGGAGGTTTCAGAGGGGAGGAGGCAAGCTTTGGGCCAGTGAGTCCCAATCACTCCATGGTGTACTGCAGCAGCCTCAGCAGGAGACCATCTCCACTAAAACGCACAACCGAGCACCACGGGAGCACTACCTTTCTTCCTGTGGTCATCAGGCCACACTGTTTCTCCCATTTGAGTGCTAGATACTCCAAATAAAGTGACCGACTGGACTCAGACCTAGTATTTGCACTTACTCATGGTAAGATCAATAACCATACATATGTTTGGACAATGCTGACCGCAAAATCATAGCACATTCATGCTTAGCAGATGTGATTTTTGTTCCACAGGTTTTCAATTTCTCATTTTTTTGATCCGTATGATTTCTATAGTGTGTTTACAAGCCGTAGACCATCTGTATTCATAGTCACACCTCTTGTACTTGAAATGGAGTGATAAACAATAAATATTCTTCCACGTTAAAACAGATATTTCTGATTCTGATCAGGATCTGCTGTTAGGAGATGCCGCATCAAGGGCAATGATGCTAAATCTGCCATGTGGTGTGACCAGGATTTCCCACAGCTTAATGTGGCCAACACAAAGAAAGTGGTTGTAAACTTTAGATAGACCTAAGATCTTGTTACTCTTGTTTTGGTTAAGTGGTGTAAGTACCCGCAATTCTGTGTAACAACCTTATTCAATTGAAAATAAACTGAATTGGTCTTGTACACTTACACCCTGTACAAGAAGAGTTGCCTGACATCCTTTAATTTACATTAAGGATGTTTCATGTGTCTAAGGAGGCGAGTGCCATTCTCTGGCAGCACCCAGCAGTCATGGTGGCCAAACACAGCCGGCTTTACAAACTGACCTGCAAAGGCCCTTGACGTTAATGTGGACCTAGATCCTGTGACGGAGTCATCAGAGAGGAGGAAGTTTGTCAAAGCTGAGGGCCACAAGTCACGTCCTCTCCATGGTGCTGCAGGGAGATGGGGGGTGAGGTGGGGTCACAGAGAGGCTCCATCTCAAGAGAAAGTCACTGGCCATCAATTGTGTTGTATTATAAGCGCTCATTATAAGTAAGATATTTACGAGAGATTCTAACTAGTTAAGTGCTGTATCAAAAGGACCAATAAAGCTCACACCATCTGTCTGTCTGTCTGTCTGTCTGTCTGTCTGTCTATCTATCTATCTATCTATCTATCTATCTATCTTATTAATTAATTAATCAATTGATTAACAGATATTTACAGTGCATTTACAGTACAGTTTTCCACAAGTTTGTGTTTTCGTTGCCCTCCACCAATTCAATCAAATATTTAGTTGGCACAAGTTCTGTTGATTTATCAATTTCGTTTTCCATGAACTGCCCCTTTCTGTAGCGCTCTTATCTTGAGAATAGTAGTGGATTTGACAATAATTTCTCCGTGGGATCATCAAAGTTTACCCTCACCCTGCTGTTCATGGAGTTTTTTTGTTTTGTTTTGTTTTGTTTTAACGTAAATGGAATTTACAAGGCTCGGCACAATGGAGGAAAATAATTCAGGTCAGATGGCACCGAGGGCACACATGATACTTTTGCAGAAGACCTGAAAAGAAAGTGTGTTAAAATTCAGTGGCCTATTTTTCTAAATGTTGGGAGAGGTCAAGTACAACAGGAGCTTGTGACCTTTGACCTGCACAAAACAAGCCCTTTGAAAGAAGCACATCAGTAAGTAGTAAATCATTAAGTAATTTGTCAAGACAAAGTTGCAGAGGCATAACCCTTATTTTTTTTCTTTACACTGTTCACAGTGAATTACCAATTGCTCAAGATCTGGGTTCAACAAACTTTGAAATGTTACTTGTGTTAATTGTTAAAATGTTATGGTTTATGATTGAGTTTATCTTTCAAATTTCAGTGCACAGTTTATTTTGATAATTTCATGATGGCATGCTGTGTTTTGTTTTAGCTGTGATTAATTGATGTTTCACGCGGTGCAAAACACAAGGTTTATTAAGAGAAAGATACTATTCGGGTATTGTTTGGGTTCATTTCCCTTTTTTCCCTTTTTCACTCACACATCCGTTCATTCGTTCATTCATCCATTCATTAGGACTGCAAAACATGTCGGCAGAATTTGCATGCGATACAGTGGCACATAATACTGTGTAGCAGTATTCCTTTTCCTTTTTTCACCTTTTTTCTGAGAGTATGAGGTGGACCTCCTGCTGAGGTGCCTCTGAGCAAGACACCTAACCTCCACTCAGGATGTAATACAGTGTGTGCAAGGGATGAATCAAGTCTTTTTTACAGGAGGATGATCCACAAGGTGAATTTGAGGCACTTTTACATTCAGTTTATACTTGTTTGCGTAATCTAGGTTTCCCACAAAGAGGATGCGTCAAACAGTAATGCATTGTGCTAACTCAAAATTTGTCTCATCCCAACCTTTTTTGCGTGTTAAAAGTAGAGGCGGTTTAAAGAAGAATGTCCCCAGTGGACAACTTAGAATAAAAAATGAACTACACAGTTTGCGTTACCAGCTAAAATCACGTACTGCCACATAACAGGGATAATTTGCCTCTGAGGTGAGCGCTGAATGAGAGAATGCAGAATGCACCTCATCAAAGTACAGTCAACAGCTCCAAGTAAAACCACATACGACGTGAACCAATGCCCTCTTCTCTCCCTTCCAGAGTTCTCCACAACTATATGCTGTGGCGCATTGTGGCGGCGCTCAGTGAACATCTGTCCACCGCCTTCCGCAGCACTATCCACGAATTTTCTCGGGAGATTGATGGCACAGAGCAGCAGCTGGAGCTGGGCAGGCTTTGCCTCACCCAGGCCAACAAACATTTTGGCATGGCCCTCGGAGCACTATTTGTCCAGCAGCACTTCTCCTCGCAGAGCAAGGCAAAGGTCTGCTTTTGGGCGGGACGATGGGTTGATGAGATGGAATGATAGATTTATGGCACACTACATGATATATAGTATGAATGACATGTCCCACGGGAGCACTGAACTCTTGATTGAATTGGATACTGTCAATGCAAATAAAAATGTAATTTCATTAACTTAATTGATGCATGCTGCTGATCCCTGTCTCATACTGCATATTTGCATATTAATGAAGAAAGGTGTGTATATGTAAGAGGATAAAATGTTCATATGGCCATTTTTGTATCTGTAGTTTAAGATCCCAAATCCCATACCAGTAATATGATTATTAGTCCATTATTTTTATGTTGAATTAAAGCAGCAACATTTCTTTTTTTAGCTGGAAAGCACACTTCACTAAACAAAAATGCTCCATCAGACAATACTTCCTTAAATGAAAATGTGGCAGATGGAATTATCTTACCACTGCTACGGCAATATATATGAATGTTTTTCAGCGCAACAAACAGTCTTGGTCAAAACATGAGTATTCTAACAACATCACTTCAACAATAAATAACTAAGTGTGCAAAAAGAGGGGTATTCAAAAGGCATTCAAAAGCTCTGAAGGCCCAAGTCACTGTTTCAGAGTATACTGTACACCGGCAGCAGTCAACCTGTTGTCTATTGCAGGTCTTTCCAAACTGAGACTTCGGTTGTATTACTTTGCTATTTCATAAGTTGTTTCCCTGCTCACAATATGCACAGTTTGATTGAAAATTTTCAGGGTGAAAACCTTATAGTGGCTACATGATATAAAATGTGACATGTACTTTGGTATCTTAGCGTTTCTTTGATTCATTAGACAGGAAGGGAGGTGCCTCCTTGATCCATTGATCTAGTGATCCTAGAATTCCAAAGCCCAATCAGCTCAAAGACTGTCAAAGAATCTGGGTTCGAGAGAACAATGTACCCATGTGCAACACACCAATATAATAGACAGACAGACAGACAGACAGACAGACAGACAGACAGACAAACAGATGTAGATTTGAGACACAACACATATGGATGTCTTCTTTCATGTCCCACTGCATTGTCTGTTTTCCCAGACTGAGACTGGTGACATTGTATAGTGAAATATAGTTGAGTCATCGGTGTCGCGTTAGCTTCAAAGACGTAGCACTTGTTTCTTTTAGCTCCAGTAAGGCACTGATCTGGTCTCCATTAAATGAGAAATTACCATGTTAGGGGATTGTTTCTACAACCCTAAAGGAAGTTATGGCTGCTGCGTTGCCACTGAGTCCTTTGTACCAGTAAACCCCAGTATCAATGCAATGTAATGGGTATTACTTGAACCATTTGTCAAGAGGCCATCATTGCTGCTATGTACAGTATGCGTTTGTAGACCAGGCCTAAGTAGTGCCTTGGTACACAAAGACATACATGGGTTGTAAGCAGAGCTGAGTCCCAAGAGACAAAAAATGAAATGTCATTACTCTAAACCATTGCATTGGCGGTGACGCAAAAAATATTCGTAGATCCTATTGCTGTTCAATTATTCTCCTATTATTATCCTATTAATTTCAATTATCCTGATGAATTTGGAAGAAAAGCCATTCAGTCCCCACCCTGCATTACAGCGCAGAAAAGGGATATATTGGTTTATAGCTACACTGACAACCCTCAACCCTTTTACTCCACTTGCCAGGTACAGGAGCTGGTGGAGGATATAAAGCACTCACTTGACCTCCGGCTGCAAGAACTGGATTGGATGGATGAAACAACCAAGGAGGCAGCTAGAGCAAAGGTCTGGAGCTTGGCGGGGCTTCGTCATCACACACACAATTCATTTTAGATTAGCATTTGAAAAGGATTGTGTGTAGTGTTCCTTAGTTTTCTCCCCGTGGGTTGATTGATGGCATGGTTAGATGGAAGTTTGTGATAGAATATATCAAGGCCTTGACATTGAGCAGTGAAATTCATTTAATCGGCATCGCTCTCTGTTTTCCTGATTTCAGTTCTGTAGATAGAGGAAGATATCCCCTTTAATACTTTTACTATCTGAAGTTTTAATCCCTTTAGAGAGACATGCAGAATTTAAGTAGCTTCTCTGCAATCCTATTATAAGGAGTTAGTTTGATTAGTTGGTGTGTGTGTGTGTGTGTGTGTGTGTGTGTGTGTGTGTGTGTGCACGCATTTGTGGGGGTGACATGCTGCACACGTGTCCATAAATGTGCATTTATAGATAGTTACCAGTTATTGCCCCCACCTGATTTATGCATGTCCAATGTTGCCTCCCTCCACCTTGTCCCTCCATCTCTCCTATTTTGCCTCTTGTCTCTGGCAGCTGAAGCATATGATGGTGATGACAGGATATCCAGATTTCCTTCTCAAGCCTGAGCTCATAGATCAAGAATATGGGGTGAGGCGCCTCTTCGACGCAGACACACACCTACACATCATATGCGCAGCTCCCATTTATCAGCGCCTCTTGCTTGTTTTATTTAGACAGTGCAAAGACATATTTTGTGCATGATTAAGTGATCCCAAGATCAACTGAAGACAATGCAGGCAGTTCACTGGGTTGCAGAGAGGACACAGTATGCATCAAGATGTGCACACTAGTTCCCTCTTTGCTCTCTCCCCCTTTCCTACTCACTCACAGTCATGTCTGTTTTAACCCTGAGGTATCACCTCTCTCTACTCTGCCCCATAAACTCAAGGTATGAGTTTACTCTTGTTGCCAGAATTGCATATTTTGGACATTTCCATGCATCCATACAGGAGATGTCTAGCAAAGCAGTTATTTTGATAAATACTATACAATGCATTTAGATGTTAAATGTATCTTTTTCTGGCAAAACTGAAACTGTAAACAAAAAAAAAAACTGTAAACGTGAATTTTTTTGATAATTCAAGTGAAGCAGTTCACACTAGATGAACTTGTTAAAAAAAGTGAGCCTCATGTGCTTCATGAGTCGCTACCACTTTCCGTTTGTATTTGTGAGGCTGCAGTCACTCTTAACAGCCTCGCAACAGCCCTCAGCTCTTTGCACAGGCTTTCAGAGACTACTAAGGAGCGCTCAACATTGATAAACTGGTGGAGGTGCGACGCGCCCTCGTAACAGGGGGTCCATACAACTCTGACCTCACATTCTAGTGGGACGTAATGACAGTAAAATTGTATGAGATTGACAGTGACACACTTAAAGGCAAGTTGGGAGGCTGCGTAGGTGACTAATTATCACAACCTAGGTACTTACCAGTAGAACTTAATATTGAAGTAATATAATTTTAGCACACAATTACGGATCTCAAATCTTCCATTGGACATGTCAAAATAAATTAAAACGTCTGTCCTGCGTCTGTCTGCTTCCTTCATTGTGGGAGTTTTCTTTCAGGTGACGATGATACTCAAGTGCGGAGGGGTGAAACTGTGATTGACAAGTGACACTGTTAAAACAAGCTTATATTTATAATAATAATAATAATTATTTGGTCATAATGTAAATTTGATCAGAAATTCTGTTCGTCAAATTAGAATTGTGTCAGGTAATGGGGAAATACGAGGAAGGTCCAAATCACACTGTACACAGAAGTATAAAAAGAGAGGTAACAACAGATAGCCACAGGTAAATCAGATGCGTCATTCTGGGACTGATACCAGATGCTGAGTGTGCGTACTCTTGATTGCTTCCCACAGTTTGACGTGGATGAGAAGACATACTTCAAGAACATCCTGAACAGCATCAAGTTCAACATCAAACTGTCGGTGAAGAAGATCCATGAAGAAGTAGACAAGACAGCGTGAGTCCCCACACTGCCTACACATTCATTGGCTCATATCAGAAAGACTGATAGTAGTTTTCCGTACTGGCCGTACTGTTTTCCGCACTGGTACTGTGCCAAGCAATTAAAGTAGGTTGATAAATTTGGAATCTAATCTAATCTTGGCCATCTGAGGCACATGATGGATGCGCTGCTTGCAAAATTGTGAGTGTCTGTTTTTCAAGTATGTCTGACATGTGTAACATGTGGCACCCTTAAGTCCTGTCTAATTTACACAAATTTATAATTTACAGAAATATTGATTTGCCGCTTATCGTAAGTCAGTACATACACAAGTCATCAGACATGTTAAAAGCAAATGTATTTGGTTATACTCATCTACACCATTCAGACAGCAAGGAAATGCTTCAGGACATGTTATTCATTTTGTGGTATGAAATTTACTTGAGCATACCATCCATGAATTGAGAGTCTCTTTCGCCTTGACAACGCCCCACAGTCGTATTTGTATTCAGATGTGCTCACCACTACTGTATCATTATCCTACACTCAACACCTTGAGAAAATGAATCCACATCAGTCTTCAGCATTCAGTATCATAATAATATTTCAGTTTATAGATAAACACCTCAGTTAATATGTCGCCCCAGAACAAACACAGGTTAGCATCATCTCATGCATCAAAGGCGTCATTGTTTTTTGGAGCTGTTTTGGGTGGAAATGGTGCCGTCTGAACAAATTTTGTTATATCAAATTGTCATTCAGGAGCTGTGGCTTCCTGCGCTGAGGAGAGATGAGACAGCTGGCTCCATTTTACGCTAACAAGAGGCGTTTAGAGAGAAAGCGTCTCAGAATTATATGCTACACCTTTGTGTTTGTTTTGTTGATAGATTGCGCAGCGCATGTGGGTCCTTTTTTAGAGATCGTCTTTGTTTGTCGTTGTTTCTCGCCTCAGGTGGCTTCTACCCCCTCAAGCTCTTAATGCCTACTACCTCCCGAACAAGAACCAAATGGGTGAGTGTGTTTCTCTTCATTATCTTTCTGTTACTCTTCATAATTTTTCTCCTCATTTTATTTGGACTGGCATGCATACGAATATACACACATGTGTGCAAAGACAGGTTTGCCCCATGTTGTGCGGCCTCACCTGCATGCAGTTACGCTATAAGCTATATTGTCACACTTTTCTAGCATCCATTCTACCAGTGTACTCATTCTTTGACTTTCTTTCTCATTACTCATGTTCTGCCCCTGTTTCCTCTCACATCCTTAATAAAACAGAAAACAACGAATGGAAATGGAATTTTATCTTTTTAAGTGACGCTTTCCCATAGATTTTCAGTGTCATCACTGTTGGTGCACCTTTTGCTGGTCTTTGCCATCTGTCAGTACTTCCCATTGATTGTGTTGACTCACAACAAGGAGCCATATGTGTAATGCTTGTGCTGATGCTGCTGATGGCAGAAATTTGAGCATGGCGGATGTCAAAGCCATAAGATATCTGCAATGTTGACAATTTTATTTCCTAACATTATGAATAATAAGCTGAAATCAATCATAGTATACTGGCACCTGGAGTCTTAGATTAAACATCAAAAGTTCACACAAAGCCCTTATCTTGGATAGCTGGAGTGCATTGTTAATATTTGCTATTATATTTACAAGCAAATTCCATTATTTGCATTGGCAAATGGCAGCAGGTGACGGAGGCTTGTGAAACCGCATTACCCCGAGATTAGGTCACATGATCTAATAACCCAGACGTCTTCCTTTTTTGTGATGCCTTAGAGAAGATTAAGAGCTTTAGCCAATTGTTGGCTTCCTCTCTTTATGCGGTTTTGGATTAAGCTTTGATTGTCGACACCATGCCAAAAGACAAAATTAATTTGTGCAAATAGATAGGATATATTGAATCTTAATTACAGAGAACCAACATTATCCTCTTGTGTAGCCGCGAAGTGAGATTCAAGAGCGAGACAATGGTTTTACATTGAAAAGCTGGTCATTGCGTTTGCTTATTCGTCATTCCAGTTTGGTGCCCATCACAGTGTGTTCGATTGGTATCTTGTCCGGGAATGTAAGCTATCAAACAATGCCTACCATCCGTCTTTATCGTTTCTTGTAGTCTTTCCTGCTGGCATCCTTCAGCCGACGCTTTACAACCCTGAGTTTCCACAGTGAGTAGTCTTCCATATCCCTCGAGCGCTCTCCACAGGGGAGCATTGTCGTTAAGACAACTGTTACAACCATACAAGCCATCAAATGTTTGCTTTCCACTCGCAAAGTTTACGTGTCTTCTCCGAAAACACATGATTAAACAATGTAACTACCCATCAAGAGCTCAATTATTGAACAAGGTGTTGCTAAAACAAAAAATCCCTTTGAAAGGTTATCTCTGCAGATGTGATTCCTGAGGTAATACAGGAGCGGATTAAACAGACTTTGCTGACATTCTCAAAGATGGCAATCAAGTAAGCCCTCGAATTTGGAAAGTTTCCAGAGCCATAGACTTTAAGTTACATTTCATTGTTTCAGGTTTCATTTCAGGTCATTGTTGAGTAACAGGAGAGATCTGGATGGACGAGATGATTCGCCTGAGCCGAAGCTCAGCCATTGTGCTGTGACTTTCTTTCGCCTACAAATTTGCTGTGTCCTTGTGCAAGAAACTGAATCTCTCCAACTGCCAACTTAGTGCCTTATTAAGCAGCCAACTGCCCAACAAATATGAAGGATAGGGAAATGTAGAGGAGAAATGTCCCCTGGGATCGATCAAATGTATTGAACACATCATAACAATCAAATGTGTCAGTATTATAATGATAGCCCAACTAATTTAGGTGTTTTGAATGGTTGGCCATCTCTATGATAACATTTGTCTTGTGCAATTGGAGGTCTAACGACCAATCACAGTTGCTCTTTTGTTGATGCTAGCTTCTGTAAGTACTGTAATCATTCACACATGCACAAACACACAGACACACGGCTCTAATCTGAGACTTAAAAGTCTGTTTGCCCACAATTAAATGCAGCTACTTAAGCTTCTTTAGATGTGATTGGTATACCACTTTACAGAGTACATACTTTCTAATCACTGTTTGAATGACCAAATACTGTTGCAATGTGTGTGTGTGTGGACATTTGTGCTTGTGTCCGTCCCTCTGCAGTTATTGCTCTGCTACATCAGGCCCTGCATAAAGTTGTACTTCTTACATCTTCCTGTCACATAGAGACACTTACAATCACATCAAGTATAATGAAACTTCGGCCGGCCTGTTAAGTTTGCAATGAAGTTGGACCAGTGTATCGACAAAATGTCAGAAAGTCACTTTCTGATGTTGCCATGTGAGCAGGCCCGAGTCTGCTATCGTCTCATCAATTTCATCTGCATGTGTCGCTTGAACAAAACTTTGCCTGGTCGTCGACTCAGGTAGAGGTTGAATGGCCTGGGGCTGTCAGGAAGTAGGAGTTTGGATTGATGGAAAACTAAATCTAAATTGCTTTGTGTTCATCATGTACGCACGATTAATAGAAAATGACTCACATATAGCTCATATACTGTAGTTACTGAAATGTTTCATCAATTTTTTTTCACCATAGTTTTAACCCAATACATACATATTGCCTTCCATGGCATGACATGCACCCAGGAAACAGCACAAATATTTGGGGTTCGCTACATTGCTCATGGATATCTCTTGAGCAACTTACCGAATCAGGAGATGAAGCTGCCATCCATTCCGCTAACAGTCCACAATACTTATCTTAGGTCTTTAGAGGATAGGTCTTGAACTTAGCCTGTTGCTAAACCAAACTCTTACTAACTGTGCCACTATGCCAAAACATTTAACTCCAGAATGATGGGATTCAAACCCAGCCATGGCAAGCACAGTGGATAAGCAATTCATTGCCTTTACCACTGCCACCTTGTCCTCTAAGGACAGGAACCTCTGATACATCCCATTGAGTGTTTGAGCACTGTCCCTTCGTAACTTAGCAATAACATCAGTAAAATAAAGGTTGAAAAGCTGAAATTCTTATCTAGTTCAAGAATCACATATCCAAACCAGATATTGCAGAGGAGACCACATAATGGGATACCAGACCAGAGCATTACGTTTTGCAATACATATAGTCATGATTAGTGTGATTGGATCTGAATCTGAATCTTACCATGAGGTCTATTAGGCTAACATAGTACATGGGACTTCTACAGTATTTCGCCCTCTTACTTGAGAGGGTGAACATTAACCAATGACACAATATTGTGATTCACTCATAAGCCGTATAGATTCAGTCTGTTGCATATTTGTTTTAGAAACATTGCTTTGATGTTTATTGTGATCGAATATTGCTTAATTAGAACCATATGTCTCTGCTTTGAATTATCTGTCCCAGTTACATCTGATGATACAGTACATTACGGTACATGTACGGTAACATCTCAGTAATCACACAGAATTGTGAGCTGCAACATGAAACATTGAAGACTGAAATGAGGCATATTTATTTGAGTGTCGGTGTGTATTTTGCTGCTACTGTCAGATCACTGAACTATGGGGGAATAGGCGCCATCATCGGCCATGAGCTAACACACGGATACGATGACTGGGGTAAGATGACCTCTACACCCAACATGGCTCTGTTTTACCACATCATTTTATTATTGCCACAACCTAATCAGTGTACTGTATCACACAGTAAACTAATTTAGGCTGCTGATGATTGAAAGCCGCAATCTGCATTTCTCATTTCCAGTCAAAAGGACTGCCCAATTTATAAACACAGATTAAAGGGGGAGTTATGTCACTGTGGCTCCTGTACTTGTCCATGATACTTCAAATTGTTTTGATCTAAAAAACTTTGGTGCATTGTTAACCTTAGGCCATGAAATTACAAAGTAAGTGAAGACTAAATTTGAAAGCCCAATTTAAGAGACAGGACTGGGAAATTTGCAGCCACCGTGGAAACATGTGGGGCAGTTCTTTTACACTGTGAAGAAAAGCAGCAGGTTGAATTGGCTCTATGCTAATGTTACCCCTGCCTGCCCTTTTGCCCTTCATCTTAGTGATGCAATGGTTCATGTCCTTAGGGGGCCAGTATGATCGTCATGGCAACCTCAAACAGTGGTGGACAGAAGAATCTTACAGAAAATTCCAAAGGAAGGCGGAATGCATTGTGAAGCTATATGATAATTTCACAGTTTATAACCAAAGGGTGGGTGTGTGCATACACTATTTGTATGAAATCTATGTCTTCCCATATGTCAGGTTAATTTGTAAGTGCAACACTTTATGCTTTTGTCTGGTAAGATTTTCAGTCATCCAGGTCATAGTTTTAAAGTTGAACTTGGAACTGGATTTTCGGGAGTCAAGATGCTGTATTTTCTAGCTAGTGGTCATTTTTGAAATCAGCGTACAAAGCACATGAGGAAAAGTTCTGTGGTGGTGTAAATATTGATGAAACTGATATTTGCACATATTTAATACGTGCTTTGTGTCCATTGTCTATGTATAGGTGAACGGACGTCTGACCTTAGGGGAGAATATAGCAGATATGGGAGGACTCAAGCTGTCATACTATGTACGTTGAAGTAATAGTGTAATGTGAATATGGTTTGTGCATCAATACATAATGCTAGGATTTGCACAGATTGTCAGAAAGCACTGAGGAATGATAAACATTGATATAATAATGTCATTTCTCAATCCTCTTGACTTTAAACATTATGAGAGTGCAATTTAAAGCCAACGAATCCTCAGCCAGTTCGTTAAGCACTACTGTGGGTCAGTAGCTCAGTATGTGAGGACTTGGCTCAAGCTCATTTCAAGTTCTGGGAGGACCGGGAGTATGAGGGGGACCTCCTGCCAAGGTGCCTTTGAGCAAGGCACCTGACCCACTTGGGGCGTAACTCAGTGTGTGCAAGCCCCATTGCTCTATGTCTCTGTGTGATAGAGAGACATCTGTATAACTTTCAGACAAGTACAACTTTATTCAAGGCCTCATGTAGCAGAGCAATGACTGAGGAGAGGTGGACATATGCACCAGTGTCCACGCACTCCCAAAATAACAGAATGTAAATGGTAATCTCTCCTAGTGGGGATTAATTAAGTGTCCTCTTTTTGTCTAGGTACTTGAAATGGGGTGTTGGCCATTTTCATATATTCTGCAAATCATTTTCTCATGTTACAGGGATGGGCAATCATTGATCAGTATTTTCCACAGCTTTATAAATGGCTCGCTGTAATCTCTGTTATTCTCTCTCTCCCTTGGTCCAGGCATATCAGAAGTGGGTGAGGGAGCACGGTCCAGAGAGGCCACTTCCTGGTCTGAAGTACACTCATGAACAGCTTCTCTTCATTGCTTTTGCACAGGTAACTAAGTTCGTCAGGGGATCTGCTAGCATATGTATTTCCGAGTTATTCTATATATTTCTCTCAAAGTGTCTGTGAAGGTTGAGAATCTGAGAAACGTATTTTGCTTTCTCAGGGCCAATTTCCATTTATAATGACAATACACCTTGCACAGCTCACTAGTCAATACAGTGAGAGCTGTACAAGGCAATGATAGCGATGCTTCTGCGTTGCACTCGTACCTGCATTTTCGAGGCACATGTCAACCAAATAATCTTTAAAATTCCACCCAGATTTCAAACAATAGCTTAAATGAAATGCACGGTCACCTTCTTTGGTTTTGCCAATGTAAATATTATATTTTATTCTTTCAGAATTGGTGTATGAAAAGAAGATCTCAGTCCATCTATCTGCAGCTGCTAACGGACAAACACGCTCCTGAGCACTACAGGTACACTTTTGACCTTACCTAAACGCTGATCTTTTTTGTTGTTGCTCTATTAGCTAACAAAATGTTAGTAGCTGTTAAACCCTATTCAGCAGCAGCCATTTCCTCGAGCGCACCTGTAAATGTCTAAGTCGACACCAGTGTAAAGAGTAACTTTAGATTAGTTACGTTAGAGATATGTTGTAAATGCATCAGCAATTATTTTTAGGGTTGTGGTCCTACTTTTGACTGGAATCATGACTTTGCAATTTGAACGCTGATGGACTATTTCACAGGCCACTTTTTCCTTATCCACATTTCAGTAGTGTTCAGTTCAGTGACTGATTTAAGTCGTTGAACTGAACACTTGTACTGTATATACTGACAATACGGACAAAGTATCATTGATCTCTTCATTACTCCCACTAAAACGATGAATATAGGCTGAGAGGTGAAAGTGGCTTTTCCCAATAGTTGAGATGAGTTTGATGTGTTAGTGCACTGTCCAAAACCACAGTTGAGCTGTTGTTGATAGATAAGCACAATCATTTGTATGCTGATACTACCTATCACAAACATTCCACATGTTGATTTAGTATTTTGCTCTTTTTGGTTCCCCCTGTAGAGTGATTGGCAGTGTTTCTCAGTTTGATGAGTTTGCTCGGGTTTTCCACTGCCCAAAGGGTTCCCCAATGCATCCTTTGGAGAAGTGCTCAGTATGGTGATCTCTCCAACCATCCTGATGTAGAGGGGGATACCCTTCAACGTCACCTGGATGGCCCCACTGAACACACCCAAACCAGAGAGTTATGTTACATCTCATTTGCTTAACACCAATGGGACAGGGGATTGGGATCTATCAACTGGATTCACAGTGAAGAAATTACAATCTTGCCAACCAGGACACCAGAAAGAGGGGTAGACATTAGCACAGCAGATTCCAACTGATTTCTTGGTCCAACCTTTCAGGTGAAAGACATCAATTATGTACATATCCGTTGATCCTATTTTTATATCGTCTTTGCTTTTGCAGTTATTTCCACATCACCTATTTTTATATTTTAACAGAAATATGATCTATCAGGCATAAAGTTCAAGTGGTTGTTTTTTGGGGGTTTTATTGCCATTGTTTGGTATGCATTTCCACAGTTCTTCACATGCAAGTCTAAAAAAAAAAATACAGGGGGTAGGGGTTTATACCATTTTGTCAGTGATGGTGGACAATATTTCACCACTGGATGGACTCAATTTGTTGTATCCATTGACCAAAATGTTTCCTTTCTCCAACTTGGAAATGAAACTTTATGTTGCAGCACTGCGCTCTGGTGGTTAATCACAGTATTGATTCTGACTGTTGGTACTGTTTGCCTGCTTGTGTTGCTGTTGTCCATGTAATTTTTAAGAACTGTATTTGTATTTGTGAGAGACTCACACGGGCATTTTTCTCAGGATTTGTAACAGAGTGTGACGCTAAAAGAGGAATGGTAGAAGGGTGTCTTAGAACATCTAGCCTCCATTCAGTGAAAACAAAAAATGGGAGCGGAATCGTTGTCCTTTATATTGTTGGACGGGGAATGCGACAGAATAATAGAACAGGTTTCCAGTGGAAACCAAGAACCTTGGCTGTTGCATCATTCAACCCTGGTGTTTCCCAATGAACTCAATTCATTTAAGCTAAGGGAATCGTCCCATTATGCCCTAACTGTGAGACACTCAGTGAAACAAACTACAGGTACATGATGTAGTGCAACTTACATCAGTGGAATGTCATGTTTGTACTCGTTATTCGAAAATTAAGTTTTGTATTGAGAGTCATTGCACTGTGGAGATGTAAATCAAATGTTACGGTTCTATAGTACACTTTGTTAAAATAAGATTGCATGTTCATGACTGGTCTATACAAGTCTCTGACCTACATTTGCAGTGTATCCAAACAAACAATGTCTCAATCTACAGCTGCTAATCCATATTTGACTGAAATCGTTCACCCAGTTCCTCACTGTTGTCTGTTTGAATAAATACAAAAAAAAAACTAAGCAAGACAAAACATTAAGTAACATTTGTTGTGCCCGCATGCCAAATGCCCTTCATTTATGTGGACATTGTTGTACATCCGATGTTCCATTAGGTGTGAATCTGTACCAATGGTTAAGAGTGGGGAGATAACCATGTTGTCAAAATTTCTTTAAAATAAACATTTCATCACTAATAAAGTAAAATGAAAAAGGACTTGGAATAAAACTGAAAAAATACAGTACTTGCAGCCATGCATCTCATTGGGAAAAAATGTGAATGCAATTTTGAAGTGCATGCAACCTATCAAATAGGACTAGGAAATGGTAGACTGAGAACTTCAGGTTATCAACTGCAATCACAGCAACTTTCAAGTGCAGTCACATAATTTATTCACTTGCAAAATCTGTAACGCCTTAAGATTTGATGTCAACTAATTTTGTAATAAAACAACAAAATACAAAAAAGTTAAGAGCAAAATACTTTTTTCGCAAAAGACAATGATTTATTTGCACTCTTATTTGCACTGACTGGGGGGGAAATGGCACTCATGAGACATATGTCACCCTGTCTGTCGAACTAGCTGATGGTTTAATACAGAAGTATCAGGTGCACATCCTTGTGAATATATGTCTAGACACTACAGTGACAGGCCAAAAATCTATCTTAATCATCCGCTGCAGACATTCATTACATGCAAACTTGGACAAAAAAGGGAGCATGTTATCTGAAGAAACAGGTGCGCATCAAATGACAATTGACTGAATGAAGTTCATGGTTCTTTGCAATGTGCAATTTGCTCAGTCTCTGATATCTCATCGGGCAAATCTGTCTGTTGCTCAGCAAACAGCTCTGATAACTTCTTCTCGAGTTGTGGCGTCTTGGGGTCTGGTGGCATCTGCTGGACAAGAGAAGAAGTGTTAAACTGCGGGGCACAGCCTCTCATGGAATAACAAAAAGACAATATGTGTAGCGTACTGCTAATAGTAACATCTTGCATCGTAAATACTACACGCATACAACTAATCTACAGTGTTCAGTGTTCAGACGACTAGCTTAATTCTGTGCCTTATGAAGACAATTATTGTTTAAAATGGACCATCCTCTGAATTTCTGCACTTACTTGCAACAAATTGGATGTTAAACTGTGTATATACAATCCAATTGTGTATTATTTCACCAAATTTTTAAGTGTCAAGAAATGCCAAGAAATTCTTTCCTGAATGGTTGGATTGAGAATCAGATGATCAAAAAAAAAACAAGACAAAAAAACAAGACAAAAAAGTACATAATCTTTAATGTTACATTAATTTTTAAAAATCAAGCGCAATGAGGATCCTCTTCATATTTTCTATGAAAATGCACCTTTGCACAGGGTTTTAGAGCTAAAAGCCTGTGCAAATGATTTAAAAACAACAACAACAACAAAAAAACTGTCAAAACTTGGACTCGTTGTATTACGATTGAAACTGACAGCCGTTAAATGCTAATTAAGACGGAGGTGACAACCAACAGTTGGCTGGGTTGGAATATGAAGGAGTTCTCATTGTCATATTCATGTCATTGTTCAACATGTGTGAGCCATTGGAAGTGCTTATTCTGACATCAATTTCTGAAACGTTAGGAAGGTAGGTAGGTACTATAGGTAGGTTGGTAGATACTTAATTGACCGAGGAAATTTAAACTTTGGTGAATGCTGTCTAGTGGATAGGTTTTTATAGCAGATATGTGACATATTATCTTCCTCACCGAAGCACTGGCTCTCCGTCTCAGTCTGATGCCCTCTGCAAGCAGCGCCTTGCCAGTCTGCTCAAACAAAACTGAGTCTTCCATCTCTCCGAGGCTCCTCAGTTCAGTGTATTTCTCGACAAATCTTAAAACACAAAACGAAACCAGGAGAAAGTCGGTTGAATACTGTATCACGCATTATGCTGAGTTAACTACACAGGGAATAAATCAAGTGACAAAAACTTGAATCTGACAACATTATTCATTCATCTTCTTTGTAATACTTGACAAAAAACTTGTCAAAACCTTACATCTTAAAACATACCTTTGACAAGTGGACACACTGTTTGACTTGAACAGATCAAATGCCCGAGGACCAGCCCCATAAACTTGATAGAATTTCCTTTTAAAAAAAAGAGGACTTAGCAGTTAGTAACTTTGTGCCAGCAACATGAAAAATACACCCCATAGCAGTAGACATAGATAAAGACTTATTCACACAAGTAATTCAAAAATCAAGAGTTATATCAGCCATGTGCTCACTTAATGTGCATTGAAATTTAAGTGGCAATGATGATGGAAATGTGCAGTCGAAAATGTGAACAACTCTGATGATCTGTTTATCAGCTTGTACAAAAAATTATCCAAGGCCGCTGAAATAACAGACAGATGTGGGGGACCCCTGGATTACAGGTTGCCCCACAGCAATCAGCCTGTTACAGGAATTAAGAAATATCACCAGTGGAACCCCCACTTGAATTTTATACCCCTGAAAACATTATTTTGTGAATCTGTCACGGGAGCTTCAAAGAAACCCCCATCTCATCCTTTTTTGCTTTATTCACAGCATTATTCTCGTGACCGTTACCCATCCCCCATTTATTGAACACAGCACTTGATTGTGTGTTTTTGCCTGATCTGTTTGTTCCTGTGAAGTGAAACAAGCCTAGGAAAAACTCTGTATGGGTAACAAACTTGGCAGTACAGCTGCCTCAGATCCAGATTCTATGTAATACTTCACTTACGCTCTCAATGTATCCTCTACGTAAAAAATTTCAGGCACAGCTTCCTTCCTCTTAGTATGTTGCCTTGTGTGGGGTTTAACATACACAGGATGTCTATTGGGTGGGAAGGCCTCACACACATCAAACCAAATTGGCTTTGCAGACGGTTTTATGACTCCAGAGGACAGCAAATCTCGGACCCTGAAAATGTAAGAAGCAAACACAAAGTGAATTCATTCTAGCATTTTTGATTTTCCATCATATATGTGAACTGAAGGGTCAGTTGCCCGGAGAGTCTGTTGGAGATGTGAGAGTTAGCTGGTAGCCTAAGGTCGCAATATCGTGTTGCGATAACAGGCACAGAAAATATATCTCCTCTGCCAAAAGATTGGTTGAAAATCCTACACTATCTTTTTATTAACATGATAACGTATCCT
Source organism: Carapus acus (assembly GCA_900312935.1). Classification (NCBI taxonomy): domain Eukaryota; kingdom Metazoa; phylum Chordata; class Actinopteri; order Ophidiiformes; family Carapidae; genus Carapus; species Carapus acus. The sequence goes on along the minus strand of OMPJ01015399.1, from coordinate 2,900 downwards.
TCAGCATTCTGACCACTCATTACTGTTGATGCCGAGCATTGATGGAACCATCTGTCTTTTAATACGACAGACACACACATGCGCACACACACACACACATGTTTGTTGTATTCATGACCACACAATGGCGCGAATATGGCGATACATTTCGCTACCATTGAGAAAATGCTGCTTACAATGAACTTTTAATCGCTGTTTTCAAGCTGTGACCACGACCATACACACGCTTGGACATTGACGTCTTGCCTTGAGCGCCGAATATTGAGTGTAAAGCAGAATTCTAAGACAAGGTGGTACCAGACAATGGTGCCCTTGCTTTGACCAGGTGTGTGTCTGTAAAAATCTCCGAGTTCTTATGTCCATGTGTTGATTTCTCGATCGTACACATGAATGAAGAATCGTGTGAAGGTGACACTCTCCGTACTGTGCATCCACACGGCTTTAACTGTAGCGTAGTCAGGTATACGACGAGTCATCATACCAATCTGAAAAGCCGAGTGAGCGAACAGGCTGTGGTTCAACATGCAACAACAAAATCAAATGCGTCGTCTCACCGCGTATACACGGTCCCGATCTTCTCTAATCTGCTACCCGCCATACCGTCTGCTAGGCCTCCCAGCCAGCTGTCAGTTAGTTATTTCCGCGGATCCCCGCCCCCTTCTTCTTTTTGACTTAATACCGTCGACCATGCGAGTCACCAGCGCATTACTGACATCCGCAGGAAATTGGGAGGACTGCAATCCCACGCTTATTGCAGCGGGAAAATAAGCGTTTCAGTACAAAAATAGAAAGAAATCATATAATAGATTGATAGATTTGATTGATAGATTTAACAATGTATGTAGACATTGCAGATGTTCTGTATTCTTGTTCTCTTCCCTTATTTCTGTAACATTATCTGTAATTTTGTCACGTGCAAAAACTATACCCAGATTTATATTGCCAGCAGTAACAAAAAAAAGACTAAAAAAAGCAATTCTTTGGCTATCTTAGAATTAGGACCTTACTTAAACAGCCTGTCATATTTTCCATGTTGCAAATGACTCACCTTTACTCTACCTTTTGAGCTATAACTGTTTCTATTACTATTACTGATTTCTGATGCCTGATTCCTAATTCTTGATTGCTCAAATTCGGTCATGAACATGTGTACTCTTGACCAAAGAGTGGTAAATTGCATAGATGACTCCCCCCTAACAATCATTATCATCATAAACTCCAACCCTACATTCTGTAATGTGCACTGTTCCTTCTACATCATCAATAGAGTAAAACAGCTACAAAGTGAGTCAGTCTTTGGCCTGTTTGGCATATGTGCGTATGTGATTGAGTATTACTAATTTATATCACCGGTACTTTCTTGTTTAAATATTGACCAACTTTCAAAGGGATGGACAGTCAAAAATCTTGAGGCTTTATGGGGTCTTTTATTGTCATGAAAGTTTAATGAAACAACCTTATCATGTAAACATACTTTACAGTAATTTAGTGGAACCTTTTAAACAATGAATACATTGGAATTCTGAAATTTGAAACATTTTGAAATTACAACAAGGCGTTCTTACTGAATCCTCAATGTCTCAATCCTAAAACAAAAAACTAATACCTCAGAGAGCTATTTCTCCTCATAATGACAAAAAACGGTTAATTTTGAACAACCGCAGCCCAAAACAACAATATGATTGAATAAAATGAATGAGTATGTCTGCCCTGGCTGTCTTCCCATTAAAGGGGAGTTTTTCCTTGCCACTGTTGCCAAGTACAAGCACTTGCTAATGGGGGATATGTTGAGTCTGTGTGAAGCTTGAAGAGTTTGAATGTTTAATTGTTGAGGAGCTCTACCTGCTCCACCTTGGAAGGCGCCGTGAGATAATCGCTGTTGTGATTATAACAGAAGTGATACAAATAAATCTACTACAATAATTTTGGGAATTTGAAAATTTTTCTGTCTGACTTCCGCATGATTACTTGTTAAATTGCATATTTCTGTCTCACTTTTGCAAGGTGGAGCTCACCTAGATATTGCAACAAATAAAAAAAGCTTCGATCTGCTTTCAATATGAGGATGTGGCTACAGTGTATCTGTTTAACTGGTATATAAAAGGTTGTTTCCAAGCCTTTTCTATTCTGACTTTTGTCCTAATTTCACCTAAGCATTAATGAGGTGTTTCTTGCACTTCTGATAAACTGTTGACAATGACTGAGAAATATATTTAGGGATTTGGTAGTGTTGATTACCAAAATGTTGTGCTATAACTACAAAGGTTAAAATGTATGTCTAGAAATTTTCAAAGTGACGATCAGATGAAAACACTTTCTGAAACAAGGATAGAAGGCCGACGAGTGAACGCTGGCGCAACTTGCTGCCGCTGCTCGCCGGTAACTTAACATTTTAACCTTCCAGACTTCTCTGATTCTATCTTTAGTTTTATGACCCAGTCACTGCCTTCAGTCGGATTATTTCTATTATTTGCCGGCACATCATATATGTGAGTCTTTGCCACTATTAGCTCACCTGTCCTGCCTTGGCTTGAGCCTCACCTGGCGTCTTTTTCTGGTCATCGACGCTGCCTGAGCCCCCGCTCAAAATGCGGGTGCCAGTTGAGTTGAATGAACGAGTTGAATGAGTATTGCAGTGACGGGCTCACAGCAATACTCGACCACTGCCAAAATCGAGAATATCCACCAGCACCTAGGTGCAAACCCTCATCTCAGCATCTCAGCCAACTCTCACCCAGTCACACACTCATTCTCCTCCTTCCAGCTCCCCACTCTCTCAGAGATAACTGACCTCATCCTGAAATCCAAGCCATCCTCGTGTCAACTGGACCCCCTCCCCACACAACTAGTTAAAGCCTGCCTCCCCTCTCTGGTCCCCCTCATCTCTGCCATCATCCACT
>OMPJ01015398.1:0-46134 GCA_900312935.1 Carapus acus | reverse complement strand
ACAAAATATATGAGTAATTGTGACGGAGTGTAAGCTTCCCAGAGCACGACAGAGTCTCGGTTGCCTTTTTGAACAATTAGTTGTTAATTTTATTACAACAGGAGCGGGTCAAACTTGCCGTTTCAATGAAGAACAATCGAGCGGCCATTACAATTATCATTTCCGGTTAATAACCTTCACAATAAAAAACACTTCCTTTTTACCAAAATAAAACCATGCAAAAATCACATTTATATTTAAACCAAATAAGTCACAACAGTAATGTTTACGTTAGCTACCTGACCCATTAGCTACCCTAAACCTGACGTCAATGCTAGCAACAAATAAGAACAGTTTGTGCTAATATGGCTGTACTCTTTAATGTTTATTAACAGCATAAGAAAGACACAGATCTGTTCCATAATCACTGTTTATAGTATTCAAGGACATATCATCGCAAAAGCGTTGTAATGGGTTTTGATGAAAGTGGCATCTTCTCTGCTATGCAAAGTATTCCAACATGATGACATCTGCCAAAAAAGGGGTAGCAAAACCTATGATGATTAGGTGCTAGGTGCATCAAAAAAGTAGACTAGAACATTCATGTCTAATGGTAGCCTATCCATGCAGGCCAGCTGTTAACTGTCTTTGAAGCACCAGGTTTGTCCTGCCCTCAATGCTCAGGACGGGAATCCCTGAAACACCTCCTCAGCAGCTGCCCGATAGCGCTATGTACAGTATATGTGTCTGTGTCTGTGTGTGTGTGTGTGTGTGTTTGTGTGTGTTTGTGTGTGTGTGCACACATATACATATACATATACTGTACATAAACACATGCATAAACACATGCATAGACGTAAACATAAACATATATATATGACTCAAACTCAAAAACTGAAATTGCTGTGGCAAAAATGTGCCACACAACGGCAACATTGAGTGAAAGTCGGAGGCGCTGTTCCACTCAGCGGTGAGCAGTGTGCAGCTGTTCATGCAGGTGCAGAAACAGTAGCACAGGGCTCAGCAGTCCCCTGCTGGTCAATCAGGAGAAGTGCGATTGTTACTCACTTGGTTTGTTTCTTCTATCATTGAGTCAGCTGACAGGTAGAAATAATTTAGTGATTTTACTCCTTGCTTCTTCCTCGGAGTCTTTGTCTTGTGCTTTACTAACTTGCAGCCTGCAGCCAGAACACGCATGCTGTGATCTATTGCTGTGTCCATCGGAGCATAGAGGTAAGCAGTCTAAACACCCATTTGGTGCAAGATGAGATCCTCCTGTACAGCAACCTGCAACAGCGCTCGGACCGAAATCATGTTAGCAGTTGGTAGAAAAAGTCTCTTTATAGTCTATCCCTACTACTTGGCTATACCATTTTGCAACATATCTAGCTTTACAAATCTCAGATCCTTCTGGGCTTTCTTTCACTGAAAACACCTAGTGACCTCCCACTGTTTTTTTTGCCTCTTGGCAGTGGAGTCAGAGTGAAAGTTTCATTCTCTCTCAAAGAATTCATCTCTTCTTTCATTGCATGAGTCCACATTTTTGAGTTCTCAGAGTCCATTGCCTCTTTATATGTTTTAGGTGTATCATAAGCCACCCTGAAGAAACAATCTATATTTTCATCTTCAACAACACTACACATAGCTTTACACTGGTACAATTTGGTGCCAAATATAATCATGGTGGAAAAGTTTGGCGTTTTTCCTGTGTTTGCTCCAGCCGCTTACTGTAACATATTTTGCGGATTTTAGCCTCTGTCTGTACATCATGTGACCATAGTTGCTTTGGGAGGTTACTTTCCAATAGCATACACCGCAACATCTCAAATAGGGTTCTCCAACTTCTTTCGGCAGTTCTGATTTGATGAGGTGAGTAGGGTGCACTTGTTTCGTGCCTTACCCCGTTACTTCTAAGTAAAGACTGGAACTCCTCCTTGGTAAATTCTGTACCGTTGTCCAATCTTATGCACTTTATCTTTCCATTTAGAGCGACGGCTGCTATGAATTTTTCTTTAGCTCTCACCTTGTCACTCTTTGCTTTGATAAAGTATGGAAAAATCATTCCACTGTTATCATCAGTAAATGATACTGCATATCTGTATCCATCTTTATCTGCTGGTTCAGTAGGACCGCATAAGTCTGTGTTTACTGGTTCCAGTACTGTTGTAGCTTTAGCATCTCCTTGTCTGTTTCTACTCTGGGTGAACTTGCCTTGTACGCATATTTCACAGTTTTGGTTGGTCTTGCCATGTTTTCCTCTTATTGAAATCCCCTCAACCACCTTTTCTAATTTTGCAACATCATCAGAATTACAATGACCAAGTATCTTATGCCATGTTTGAATATCATGACAGCCATACACTTCATCAACATTTTCACCCTCTATTGTACTAAGGTAATACAGCCTACCATACACATCTCTCTTGAATTTTGTCCCGTCCTTGTGAACCAGCCAGTCATTGCCATGCTTAAAGATGACCTAGGCTACGTTGGCTGTAGCTGCTATGACTGAAAAAATGTTTTGTGGAAACGATGGGAAGTAGAGTGCTTGCTTATGTCCCGTTCTCATGTGTCATCCCTCACTGTCCAGCGAGTAGATTTCCGCATCTCCCCTCATCTGTGCCATTCCGCTCACTTTTGATCCGTCGGCAAGCTCAATCACATGGTCCTCGGGTTTGGAACTTTTGTCGACAGTTTTGAATTTCGTGGCGTCATCGATCATGTGCGTGGCGCCACATTCGACCACGAAACCTTTCTTGTCTCCTCCTCGGTCGGGTAAGACAGTCATTAATTGTGAAGAAACAGGAAGATGTGGACTCTCCCTCCATCTCTCCATTAGCTGTCTTCACATCGTCGCGGCTTCGTCGTCGACCACGCCCCCTTCCTCGCTGCGTCCCTCGCTGCGGGATGCCGCATTGTTGCTCCTCTCTTTTCGCCTTGTATTCCCCAGGATATGTCCTGGCCATGTGTCCCTTTGTTCCACATATGTAGCACTCGACGTCATCCAGTTCCATTCTCTTTCCCCTTCCACGTGACTTTGTTACCCTGCTAATTTTCATAAATGTTCCCTTCTACATTCAAGTCACCTTTCCCATATTTTTCAGTACTTTCATAACTTCGCAGTTTTGTTTTAAACTCGCCGAACGTTACAACATCATCTGTCTGGGTGACATGCATGACGAATGGCTTCAAAGAATCAGGTAGTCCCTTTACTACCATGGCATTCTGAAGCCCATCACTGAAGCCCATTGTCTGCTCTTCTCAATGACGTGAATACAGTCTCTGCTCAGATAATATAGTCAGTGACTGTTTCATTGCTAGCTTTATGGAGTGAAGAAAGTTCACAGTACAAGCTTACTATGCTGGGCTCGTCCTTTCCTGCGTAGTGGTCGCAAATAATCTCCCGTGCTTTTCTTCCGTTATGTTTTTGTTGTTTTTATTTTCCCTCATTAACAGAGACAAACTCTTGTTGTCTAGGCATTACACCAGCTCTGCATATGCCTCTCCGTTCTTTGCCTCATCCTCCGCGAAAGCTTCTTCATTTTCCTCAGGTATCAGTGGGTCTTCCAGGATAACTTTTTCTCATAACTCTTCTCATCTCTGTCACTAAAAGTCTTAACCATCTTTCTCCTGCATGACTGGGCCCATAATCTGTAGCGTTAGACATCCCAGCAGCAGTCTCCGCATTACACAGTCACCAGAAATGGTCAGCAAATGCCTCTTATCGACTAATATTCACAAGAGAAAAAGACGGACATCCTTTGTCTTTCTCGTCTGGTACTCAACTCAGAGTGTTTATGCGCATATTCTTAACAGCATCTCAGTGCACGCAGGCACGTGTTATTATGACGTCACTGTGTAGTCCAACATGGCTTTGCTACTTATATTATTGAATATGTTCAACAGGCACTATACAAATAAAATGGAATGGAATTGAATTCAATCGAATAGAACTGAATAGCTTTTCCTCCTCCTGGCCAGCGCTTATTTATAGCAATGCTGCCCCAACGAAAAACAAATATGACGCCAATGTCTGTTTTTGTGATGAACGAGCTCAATCCTAAAGACATGCTTAAAGAGATCAAATCGTAAATCATTTCACTCTAATTAACTGATTGAGTTCATTATGATTCAGATGTTTTGATATTCCAGTTATGAAATAGCCAGCTGATTGAGACAAAATTTCTTTTCATACATTTCTCCTTCTGAATGCTTTTGTCACCTCTTGGTCCGCTCCAGAAGAGTTCAATGTGGAAGAAATCTGACCTGGATGAGGGGGTGACATTTTTTGATAATACCCCTGCTCCATCGAACCATGGTTCTGGATTTCAGCTTTGTTTGCTCAAGTTGGACACATTTTTAGGGAGGGAACCATGATGCCTCCAACAACCCCAGCAGACTCAGAGTCTGTCATTTGTTGGTGAACTTCTCACCTTATTGCCAAAAAAGATGTGAGTCAGCCTGCCAAATGCTGTATTATTAAGTCATTAATTTTCTTTGAAATTTGTCCTTGTTGATATATAATTTCTTGGTTAATGAGATATGATATATGAGAAATATAAAATCATTGTTTTGTATTGTCTACATCAGTGTTTCCCAACTGGTGTTTTGTGTCCACCGGTGTGCCGCAGCCAAAGTAGTCACATGCGCCCACCCCCGTTGACAACGTTCGGTTGAGCGAAAAAATAGTCGCTAGCATGTGACTACTTTGCCCACGGCACACCTGATGACATCTCACGGCAGTGGTTGGGAAACACTGCTCTAAAGCATCATAGATGTTGAGGGTAGTGGCCAGTCACTGAACAGCACCAGGAAGACATCCCTATGTCCATGGTTTTGTGCTTTGGTCGGGGGTATTTGCGGGAGTACTTACCGTAATCAACTGCCACTATGTTTTTTCTTTCGCATTTTCTATTCTTTCCGTTAGGAGCTCACCCTTTCTTCCTTGAGTGTGGTAAGGTGTGTTTCCCACCGGCCCATCAGTGCATATATTCCCGAATGTTTAAATATACTATCTAATCAGTTATACAAGAATCCTTTACAAGTATTTGTATTCTATATATTGAAAATTAATTCAACACATCCTTAACTGCATATGACATGAACTGAAACTCCCCCTTCTCCACACTTTTCACACTCCCATGCACACATACCATACAGTCAGTCATGACAAAAAAAAAAATTCAGATCACACTAATTTTGTAATCAGTGCTCACAGAAGATGGAACTGCCACCGGCAATTACTACATTTGTGTCCTTTTTTTTTTACAAGTAGTGAGCTGAGCTTGAAATTATCAGTAAGTTGCTCATGCTCATTTGCATATTTATTGCAGTTGAGGAGGGGGTTGTGGTGGCAGTGGGATGGGTGGGTGTTGGTGTGAAAACCAGTGCGGATGATTGATGTGGAACTGCCTACCGCATTACAAACAGCCCATTATTGCGGTGACTTCAGACGACAGAAAAATAGCGATATAGAGGGAGAGGAGATACCTAAAGGAGAGCAACAGAGAGAGAGGATGGAGGCGTGGAGTGCTGCCTTGCATACAGTTGATTAAAGTTTAAGACAGTGATATCATTCTGTGCAAGAGGTTTATGTCTTCAACTTCCTCCCTCCCTGTACATCTCTACTCTCTCTTTTCTCTGCTAACACATTTACACTCATTTCATCGTCTATTATGTTTTTGCCAAGAAGATTGCCAAGGTGCTTTAACATGTTGACATGATGCTGACCTGAACATGCTGACCAACAACAACCCAGCCGTGCCTAAAAAGATTCAATTGGGCATGATTTCACTGACTGATTGCTGGACTTACTGGGGAAGCAAAACAAAACAAACGAAAAAAAAAAACCTTAAAGGAGAAGATTTTGAGGGAACAACTCTGACGGAGCATTTGTCAAGGTGTAAATGAATGCGATTGTTCCAAGCCATGCCCCGCCACCTCCCCTGCACTTCCCTCCGTCATTTTGAATGATAGTTGAGAAATGTCCGTTGAATGATGTTCAGGAGCAAACTCCTGCGCACCCGCTTAGTCCAGCTCCTCCCTGATTGTGAATTATGAGTGTTACATTATAGAGTTTGGATGTGGTGAGTCAAAGAACAGGGTTATGCTGATTTAATCATACCCTCCTCCTCTCAAGATTCAAAGCCTGATCGTCATATGCACAGAATGGAAACACATTTCCCAGAAATATGCAATTCTTAATTTGGCGCCCTGCACCGGATGCCATGCGTAAGGAAGCTCGATAGATAGATAGATAAGTTTGTTCTGTTAAACTGAGGAGGGAAATATACACATGCAGAGGAAGAAGAATGCAAAGAGGAGAGAAGTATTTACAGTGTAAAAACGTTCACGGCATATGATTGATGGGGGTTCATTATGATTAGGGGGTTCTTAGCTGTTTAACAGATAGCTGTTGGAAAGAAGGAGTTCTTGAGTCTTGTGGACCTGCATCTGACACTCCTGTATCTCCGGCTTGAGGGGAGGAGTGGTGGGAACAGTCCATTTTGTCTCTGATGATGAAGGCAGCTCTCCTGTGGACTCTGTGATGGTAGATGCTCTGCAGGGAGGGCTGTGGTTTCCCGGTGATCTTGGACGTGACTTTTTACCACTCTGCAGCCTTTTGCGGTCCATTGCAGTTAACCTGCCGCACCACAAAGTGATGCATGTGATGAGGACAGACCCAATCATGGAGCTGTAGAAGTTGTTGAGGATCTTAGGTGACATGCCGAATTTCCTCAGCCTCCTCAGAAAAGTACAGCCGCTGTTGAGCCTTCACCACCTATGTGGTGTTCTGTGTCCAGGTGATGTCATCACTGACATGGACCCCCATATATTTGAAGCTGCTCACCCTCTCCTCAAGATCTCGGATAAATAGTGGCCCATGAGGTCCACTACCATTTCTTTTGTCTTGTTAGTGATAAGGGTGTGGTTGTTGTCCAACACCATGTCACCAGACTGTCCACCTTCCTCCTGTAGGCCATCTTGTCCCCTCCAGTGATGCATCCTATCACTGCGGTGTTGTCTGCCAACTCCAGGATGGTGTTGTCGGGGTGGGAGGTGACAGTCGTGAGAGAACAGGGTGTAGAGGATGGGGCTGAGGACACAGCCCTATGGGGTTCCCATGTTTGTAGTGTTGCTGACCGAGGTCCTGTCCCCAATTCTGACAGACTGAGGCCTGCCCGTCAGGATGTCCTGAAGCCAGTCACAGAGGGTGGGATGTAGTCTGAGTTCTGCTAGTTTGTGGTGAATTTGTTGGGGATGACCATGTTGAAGGCCGAGCTATAATCAATAAAGAGGATCCTGATGTGGGAGTCTTTATTTTCAAGATGGGAGAGGGTATCTTGGAGGGTGGCTGCAATGGCGACTGAGGTGGACCTATTGTCAATGTAGGCACATTGCTGGGGGTTGGTGGTGACTAGTGACTCCTGTGTAATGCATGCAGGATCAAAAGATTGTGAGCATGAATATTTGTTTTGGGTGATTATGTTTTGCCATGTCTGTGATGTGTCACAGTTCTACTGATCTAACATTGAACATCATACCTACCAATCCAATGCATAGACATTTCCTGGTGATCTTATCGAATCCTCCAGGCTCAGCCATGTTGCTGCTGCACCAATGCTGGTGTTGAGAAGATAACACTCACCAAAACAGAGTAATGCTAACACCTGGCCCCATTAGATCTTGGAAAACACATTTTAAAGACCTTCAAAGACCCTCCCTAAATTACCTCTGCATTGTCAATCCTGATGAGTCTGAGTTGGATGTGGACTCAAGGGTATTACCTCTCTTTTAGAGCACAGACAAATTGTTCCCTGCCAGCTGTCCACCACTACCTCTGTAAGTCCGTTCCACTGTGTTGTAGGTAGTTAAATCCATCTGAAGTTTAAAAAAAATTGTTCACATTGGGTAAAGTGAGGTAAAAAAAAAAAGTACCTCCTATTAAAAAAAAAAAGGAGGAGGACTCTGTTTACTCTGTCAAAAACACTTACTGCTCCCCAGACATAGAAGTCATGATGCTGTAGTGCAGACCCTTTTTTCTGTGCTGGGAGTTTTCATCAGTTGTGATAATTGCTGTCTACTACAAAGCCAGCCCTCTACCTCATTTTCGTCTCTCCGACCACAGGTCCCTCTCTTATCCCTGCGTACAAACCATCAATCTGTAGACAAAAGCCAACCACAACGCTAGCCAATCACAAAGATAGTTAAAGTTAGGACTGAGGAAGCCACCTCTGCACTACAAGAGAGTTTGAGGTCACAGACTGGGGCGTTTTCACAAAGGGGATAGACCTGGACAGTCACACAGCTGCAGTGCTGGATTACATACATTTCTGTACTGAGAATGTGGCGGAGACTTTAGCAGTCAAAGTGTTCCCCAATCAGAAGCCGTGGCTCAAAAGCGAGGCGAAGACCCTGCTCAAGGAACGGGACTGAGCTAGATAGTAGCGCCAAATTATCTGTGGAGGGGCATTAAGAAGGCCAAGCGCAGGTATCAGCAGCGTACCGATGACCACTTCCAAAACAACATCTCCAGGATCATGTGGCAGGGGATCAAGGACCTACGGGCTACAACAACAACACCTCTACAGCCACAGTTCCATCTGACAAGACCTTCCTGGACACACTGAACCAGCTCATCCCTGACTTCGAACGGCACAGCAGAGTAGACACCGTTCCTGCTCCACCTGCGGATGATGACCAACTACAGCTCCATCCAGAGCAGGTCAGAGCCACCTTGTGCAGCACAAGGTCAACTTGAGGAAGGCAACCAGCCCAGATGGCTACCTGGGGCGGTCATCCAAGGATTGTGCAGACCAGCTGGCAGAGGTTTTCACAACCCATCTTCAACCTCTCGCTCCAGCAGTCTATGGTTTCCCTCTGCTTCAAATCAACCACCATTGTCCCATTACCCAAAAAGAACGCAGTGAACTGCCTGAATGACTATTGTACGGTTGCTCTCATGCCCATTCCAGAGAGCGCTCTGAGAGGCTCATCTTCCCCTCCATTAAGTCCGAACTCTCTTCTCCCTGCTGCTCGACCAACATCAGTTTGCCCACTGAGCAAACAGGTCGACAGGGGATGCCGTCACGATGGCGCTTTAAACACAGTTGTCCACCACACACTGATGACAAAGCTAGGCAACCTGAGATTAGGCAGTTCACTGTGCGCTTTGATGTGGGACTTCTTCAGGAGCAGAACCCAGCGCCTCATGATTGGAGAACGCACCTCCTCTACAATCACCCCGAACACTGGAACCCGACAGGGGTGCATCCTCAGCCCCCTTCTCTTCTCCCTCCTCATACACAACAGCTCCCCCATACACCTCACAAGCACCATCATCAAGTTCGCCGACGACACCACCACCGTAGGGCTGATTAAGGACAACGACTAGTCAGCATACAGGGAGGAGGTTAAGCACTTGACTGACTGGTGTCTATAAAACAACCTAGACCTCAATACATACAAGACCAAAGAATTGATTGTGGACAACGGGGAATCTAAATCTGTGCATGCTACCCTGTCCATTAGAAGAGAGGAGGTGGAGGGAGTGGAGACTTGACGTGCACCACCAACACATCTGCCCAGTCAACTTTCACAGTGAGTCCACAGAGTCCATCCTAACCTAATGCTGCACAGCGTGGTCCACCAGCTGCACCGCCAAGCTGCACCAAAAGGACCTGTACCGTGTGGCGAGGATGGCAGAGAGGATCATAGGGACCACACTGCCCCCCTTCAATGACATCTTCACTAGCCGACTCCAAAAGAAAGCCAGGAACATCAGCTCTTCACTCTTTTCTGTAAAAGAGACACGGCAGTCTAAAATCCAGAACAACAAGACTGAACCATAGCTTTTACCACCAGGCTGTCAGAGCCATCAACCCATCCCGACTCATCCTGCCTGACAACACCCCCCCCACCCCACACACTGCAATTTTATGAAATCTCGCTTCTTTTTTTTTTTTTTTTTTACTTACTACTATGTTGTGCTGTTACTGCTTTTATTGCTATAATGTAGAGCTGCTAGACCAGGGGTCGGCAATCCGCGTCTCTGGAGCCGCATGCGGCTCTTGAGCGCCGCCCAAGTGGCTCCCTCGAGAATTTTCGAAAATGTGTGACAATAGATAAAAATGGGAAAAATGAATTTTTTTTGTTTTAATAAGGTTTTTCTGGGGGAAAGATGTGACACAAAGATTCTTAACGTTTTCCAATGCTATAAAAATGTTAATAAATATTTTATTCATTAATAAGGCTTATATAGGGCTTTTAATTTTTTTTGCGGCTCCAGACAGGTTTGTTTTTTACTTTTTTGGTCCAATGGCTCATTCAACATTTTGGGTTGCCGACCCCTGTGCTAGACGTATTCTCACAATAATGTTGCGTCCTAGTGACATTGAAGGATTCTATTCCTTAAAGAAAAATGTAGTCGTTTTGGAGTACTATGCACAGTAAAAACCTATTTTTCCGAGACTGACATCACCTCTCCTTCTTCGCCCCACAGGTCAAAATGAATCATATCTTACCTGAGATTATTCTGACAAAAATTCTTCTACTAATGCCATCACACTGTCAAAATCCACACCAGTGGTACCTTGGACTATTCAGTAAATGTTAATCCTGGTATTGAGAAAATTTTGTAACTTTCAAGCAATGGCAAGATATGCCTGGTGTCTGTTCACGTTCTCCTCAGTACTGCAAAGACGGATTAGGTTGAGTGGGAGGAGGAGTGTAGGGGGAAAGAGAAAGAGGGGAGGACTTCATACAGTAAATTGTCAGCTCTGTCAAATTATACTGGCATTAAGGGGGTTTCGCAAAGTGTAATCCACACGCAAAAGTCTTCCCATTCTTTTGTACAACATTCAACTTGTGTCAATGTCAACCCAGCATTTCATGTTATGCCATTAATCTGCTGGATTACAGAATGCAGCCAGTTTGAGAAAGGATGGGGGAGGGAGGTTGAAGAAAATAGGGTGAAGAGTTGACGTGTAATGAATTAGTCCACACCCACTGTTAACGTGGTTAGGAGGCAGGAGGAGGTCACAGGATATCTTGGTTTTGCATTGGGAAAGAGCAGCACATCGAGAACATTACCATTACAAAATTAGTAAAGTGGTTAAGAACCATTCTCTCTTGTGGTGGGTATGATGTTGAGAGAATTGGAGCATTGTGATTGAAACATTTGTGAAGGAGATGTGGATGACAACAGCAGTTACTCACACAAAGGTATTGCTGTTGTGTCTATGCCTCTTTCTATAGAGAAGATCTGCTAAACAATCAGTGCTTGTTAAAGAACTGCGCTGTTTTGGAATTGCATTTTTGCAAGACCAAGTGTCTCAAAGAGTGCCACTATACTTTCTATACTAATATTTTCTATTAGGGATGTCCGATATTGGCTTTTTTGCCGATATCTGATATGCTGATATTGTCCAACTTGCAATTCACCGAAAACAGCCGATACCGATATGTGCGCCGGTTAACACTTCAAGAGCGCATAGGCACTATTTCGGTGTAACGCAAGCATTATTTTATTTTTATCGGTTTTTATTTTATTGGTTTTAAAGCAAAGAAATCCGATACCGATATTACATTTTTATGCTAATATCGGGCCGGTAATACTGGTGGGCCGATAATATCGGACATCTCTACTTTCTATGTTAATGTACAATTTCTCTTTTCCCGCCTGTTCCTTTGTCTGTGTTGCGCACCTTCAGATACATCAAGAGCTGCAGCTGATGCGCTCAGGCAAGCTTGCGATAACCCAATATAAACAGAGTATAACCATGATGTATTCAGAGGGCCTTGGAAATTACAACACTATAAAAATAACCAGGGTTAGACTAAATTAACTAGACCACAGCTCTGAATTGTTAGCTTTTAAGAGACACCAGTTTTTCTTTTCTATAGTCTGAGCAGCACGAAACGTCATTTAAACTCTGGCGCAGAACAAACATATGCCGAGACTGAAAATTGGAATTCATCCCCTTTTGAGCACTAAATCACCAATCTCACTTTTTCAGTGAAACTTACTCACTAAGTCAAACAACAAGCAGGTCAGAGCACCAAAACAGTCAATAGTGATCACACCAACAGCCATTAGCTGCGCAGTTCACCATGGTGCAACTCCCCCCAACCCCCCACCCCGTCAACAACTTGCGGCCGAGCGTGGAGAAATATGCATACCACCACCCCTCCTTAGTTACACTGGTGTTTGAAGGTGCAAGAGGAGACACCACCCCTTCCACCCCTCCTTAGTTACACTGGTGTAACTTACTGCTGTCTTCCTCCAAGGCGTTAAATGGAGAGTTACAACCAGCTTATCAGGCCCTCATAGCCACCTACAATTAAAATTATCTGACAACATTTTCTTGGATTTTTTTCTTTGGTTCCACTTCTGACCGTGCAAAAGCCACCAACCCACTGTCTGGGTGAGCAGCCTCTGGCAATGGCTCCACAAACCACGTTTAGTTAATGAACCACCATGGTGGTTCATGAACTATAAGCATCAGATCTATAGCAATGATTCAGAGCTGCAGCTCTGAATCATTGCCATAGATTCGATGCTTTTTATCTCCACTCTCCTCTAGCACCTTCAAACAGCCTTTTCCTAACCTCTTCCCAGTTGCATCATCTGTGCAGGATAGTCTACCAGTGTGCACCTCCCGTGACTCAACTTTTCTCCTCGATTCGCTCAAAATGCATTGTGTATCAGTAAAGTGGTAAGTATGCCCGCATGTCAGGGACCTGGGTTTGAGACATATTTTGTGGGGCTCTATGTGTGTAGTTTTAGACAGCAGACAGCAAGGGCCACCCTCACCTCCTGGGCCCTGAGATGCCCCTCATTAAAGCACTGGACCCCAACAGTTACTCACAAGTCGCCACACTCGGCTGCCCACTGCTGGATGTATCACTACATGGATTGTATAAGATATCCATACATACAGTATATGTGTATGAGAACCAGCAGGCGAGGCACAGAGGGAAAATTCATTGTATGAGTGATTATTTCAAATCTATGCATGTTCATGGTCTAAATACATTAAATCGTGTTGATTTCTTGTTAAAAAGTCCAGCTAGCTACACACAGCCACAGCCCCATGAAAGCGTGTCCATCTTTGTATGAGGTAAACACTCCTATTAAAAGGAAGTTTTTTTTCATGACTTATCAGTGACATAACAATGTCACTACAGTGCAGTGCTTTCCTCAATAAATACATATATTCCGATACTCCCTGTGTGAGTAGTCTGCTGCCTCTAGATCACCTTCAAGAGCAATACAAGTAGGAAAAAAATATCTTGTGAACCCAAGAAAATCAGAACATGAAGTAGAAAAGACCATAAAGGTCACTGGTGTTGGATTGCTAAAGTTGTTCATTAATCAAGGTGGCATTAGCTTCTATTCTTTTTTTTTAAAATAGATTGGTTGCTATTTGGATTGTTCAACTACTATCAACTGCACGCAGGATTTGAAATGTAGAAAATCATGTTACATGCAAATTCATGGTGTAAGTTCAATCAAAAGCATATTAGCTAAGTTACGGATAGTCTAACTGTGTGCATCTCCCGTGACTCAACTTTTCTCCTCGATTCGTTCAAAATGCATAGCTTGTTAGTATAGTGGTGAGTATGCCAGCATGTCAGAGACCTGGGTTTGGGACAAATTTCATGGGGCTCAATGTTTACACTGTATAGTGCTTGCAGACTGCAAGAGCCACCCTAACCTCCTGGGCACTTAGGTACCCCTCATTAAAGCAATGGACCCCAACAATTGCTTACCAGTTGATGCACTTGGCTGCCCCACAAAGCACCTCCTCATCCCCTCTATTTCCATGTGCTCCCCAACTCGTGAGTCATACTACACATAGGGTTTCACAGTGGAGACTCTTGCGTTGGAAAATCTTGGAATTTACCAAAAATTTCACCAAGGAAGGAATCAGGAAGTAGGAATTTTTCATTGTCATACAGCAATTTGCATTTCCAATTAATGTGCTGAGTTCCAGTGCAAAAGGTGCAAAAGGTGTGACAATGATAAAAAGAAAAACAAAAATCTCTGTACAAAAGTAATCTATACAGACAGTATATTGTATACAGTATGGTATAAATAGACAGTAAAAAGAGTAGAGGGAAAAAGATCTCTACTTTGATAGTTGGATAAGAATTAGAAAACTTTGTGTTTGAGGGACAGTTCTGTCAAACACTACTGGCAAAAACAAGTTGGCAAGAGAAAAGTGACCATAAAATTTGGACTGTGAGCCGTTGCGTGTTTCTCACACTGTGAATCCTGTTGCTTATACACCTGTGGGGCTTATTTGTAATTTTTACTGGCTGAGGATCTGCAGAGAGCAAAGTGCAAAAGTTAGACATTCTGGGGACAATTTATGTGCAGAAGAAGACACTACCAGTAGTTTTGATTTGGATTTTGAACCATCACTTTACGCATCATGCACACACATTCGCCATGGAAAACCAACAAAGAATTGCACATGACGCAGCTGTGAGGGTCCAAGTAATCAACCTGGTCATCAAAAAGGGGAAAGTGAGCAACTGCAGAACAGCTTGGCATCAATGAATCATTGGTGAGACATTGGGGAAAGGCAGCTGGAGGAATTAAATCAATGTAAAAAGAACAAAGGCTACCGTGTAGGTGCTGTGTTATTTTGTAACCAAGCACGTTACTGTCATGTTGGTATTATGTTGAACCTGCTAAATACGGTGGTCTTACTACTAGCCAGGGGCAGGGGACGTCCCACTGAAGGGAAGACGGAACGAGCGACAAAATGGGAGCAAACAAAAACACCCTTTCGTGAACCCAAAAACTCAACCTGTACCGTACTCCACAGCAGAATGTGAGAGGGGGGACCACCACCAGGGGGAAACGACCTCGTCAGCCTTAGGTTGGCCCAACTGCTACCAAAGTCAAAGACAAACCGTTAAAGCAGATGTGGTTAAAACAAAAAGGGGACGTGCACCGACCACGCACACCAGGTCGAAACACAATCCGAAAAGAAACAAAATCAAAGAAAGTAAAAGAAAGTAAAAGATACAATAAAAAACACAATTACTAATAATATATATATACACAATATATCTCAACGAATGAAGTTAGCGGTAAGACAAATCAAACTAAACAAAACACTAATTAAGCAACTTAAAGCAATACCCTAGTTAAACAAAACAAAAAGAAAATGAAAATGATTTAACCAAATGAATTAGACTCCTCTGGCACAGTATAGGTGACGTCGGTACAATGAAAGTGACGTACACTTGGCCAAGTTGCGGCGCGGCACCGGCTGTGTTGGCGGTGAAGTGACGAAGAGCGGGAAGGAGAAAGAAACAGCAGCACCAGAAGCGCCTCACAGGAGGCTTGAGAGCCGCTTTTGGTTGTAACCCAAATAACAAATGACAATAATAATGGCTCGTTAAAACTAGGATACAGGCAAAACGACAAATCCTCATCAGTGAGCAGAGGCGCATACCTCCCAGGTATCAGGAGGGGAGCCTTTTGCTACAACCGTTCTGCTGTACCCCAGCAGTGAGGACAGACAACCTGCGCTTCACATGCACCCACTAGTGTTTAGCCGCGATCCCACTGCGGGCCTCCAGCGGGCTAACCGGCAGGCCTAACACTGCACAACAAAATTGACTGACAAATGTGCGATGTATGTACAGTATGTGTATAATCAGGCTGGGCAAAAGCTCACCTTAAACACGGAGGGAGAGAGAGATCAAGTGCCACCACGCTGCAACCACTGCGGCCAACAATGCCAGCTCGTCACCCCAAGACAATCGGCAGCAGACTGAAACTGCGCTGATTTAACTCAGCAGCTCAGTAGCACAGGCCCCTAATTAGCTGAGTGCCCACAGGTGTAGGTGGGCAAGGCTATGAGGAGGCGGCAGCAAGAGGGAGAGAGGGGAAAAAAGAAGCTCCCAGCCTATGGCTAGGGGACCTTGCCGCATTGTTACCAGCAAATGAGACACATACGACTTTCTGTGATGAACCGAACCTTTGAGTTGACTTTTAAATCATTCTCAGCATATAGAGCTATTGCACCGCAGATGTTATCAATATGTGTCGGAGTAAACTAATGACAAAAGGATTTTCAACTTTTGGACAAAAGTATCCAATCTAGAATGGCCTATGCTTAGTCTTGATACGGGTACATTTTTCCACCTCACATTATGGACACACACACACACTAGTATCTTGCAATCATAAAAGCTTTTATGCTGATTTTTTGGCTTCCTGAGAACACAACCCGTCTTTGCCTTGGGTTGTGCATTGTTCAGTAAAAGTAGGTTCCTGTTTATTTTTGACATTACTGTGTACATTTACATTCATTTAGAAAAGAACTTTAAATGTACAATCAAACATCGTCAACGTGTTTGAGTCTTCACACGGCAACTCCAAAAGTCACCACCATGCTGTCACACCAAGTCCTCTTCCTTTGTTACAGACTCTCAGCTCCTACCCATTAACCCAGATTCATTACAAGCCGTGGCCAGGGTGTTAAGATACAGCTGTATTAACAAAGTTGTCTCTGTATCTTAATTGAATCTTCCCCCGCCAGAGCTGAATCTGGATTATGTTTACCTGAAATTTAAGCGGCTCTGCAGACAGAGCATGGCCCCGCTGATAAAACACTGTGCTTTCCCACTCCCCAATCCTAATCCCCAACTATAATTTGTTCCTTGATGGAGGTAGCTGTAGCGATGGAAACTCTCGATTGGAATTCATTACAAGAACAGGGGAAGCATCTGCAGGTTAGTTCATCTGTTTAACAGTGAATGTAATGTGTGCTCTCATACATGCAAGCCAAAAATCCTATGGAGCTATTCTATATCATCCAAATTTAAATGTAGAACACCTGTGTGGATTGTGATGTCACCAATCTCGTGTGAATTCTCACTGACAAGGCGTAAGTAACCACATTGTATCATCATAATATGATGGCATTTTGAAAGCAAAGTTTTCCATTTCACTTGACTGCTCCCTTATTACAAGCAGATGTAATTTGGCACCCACAAACTATCACAAAGCCCTGCTCAAGATAGAGCCTGAGACTAAAGCACTGACACAGCTGACACTTTGTCAGACAATAGATTACATCCACATTAACTTCCTTGATAAACATCTCAACATTGTAACACATTGCTGCCATTAAGGAAGCTCCTTTTAGCAGCCTTGAGTAAACATTAATTTCAATAGTCATTAATAACAAACCAAGGAGAAAGCTGTCAGCAGAGAGGCTGCAGCAGGGTCGGTATGGTCTGGTAAGTAGAGGAATTCAAGTTTGCAGAAGCTAGACAGACTGCATGTGTGTAGATGGGAGAGGGGTAGGCAGACAGATGAAGATTCAAGGAGTAGAGATAGTGAGAATACATTTCATTGGATATCTTGGGTTAGCCATCCAAAGCAGCACACAGAGCACAAGAAAGGTAAGATGTGGAATGCAGTCATAGTTGCTTGGGAGGAGGAGGTTTCTTGAGGCAGGTGAGGAGCAGTCAGGTTGAGAAAGAGAGTTTGCAGGCTCAATGGTGGACCTGCTGTGATGTATCAATAAGAGATGGTGGCGCTGACTGGGGAATGGACGACAGCAGGTGGTGGAGATGATGAGCATTTTGTTAGGGGAGAGATTGGAATTATTTCTGATTCATTGCAATTGGAGGAGCAGCTTGGGTCCAGCGGTTTGCAGCTTGGATAGAGGAGGCAGGATTGGAGTGGTTTGCTCATGTACAGTAGATGAATTATGGATGGTTTGGACAGGGGATTCCAGACAGCTGCTGGGTGGAAGGTTTGGGGACTGGGGGGTGGCAGAGAAAGTAAATGGACGTGGGTGGGGTAGGTTGGGGTAAATGGGTGTTGGTAGGGGGAGCCGGGGGAAGGCTGATGTGTCAGTTAAGGATGCAATTGGTAAGGGGAGATGGAGATGGAGATAGATCACTGAGGTGATTCCTAAATCAATTTACAACTTAGCTAATATGCTCCTGATTGGATTTAGGCCTGCATGCAGTTCATAGTAGTTGAAGAATCCAAATGGCAACAAATATACTGATAAAAAAAAAAAAATCTTAATTGATGAACAAAATTAGGAATGCAATACCAGTGACCTTGATGGTTTCTTTTACTTCATGTTCAGATTTATTGGGTTCACATGACATTTTCTTTCTAACTGATATTGTTCTTGTAGGTGATTTAGAGGCAGCAAACTACTCACACTCGAGCCATCACAGTAGATGTAGTGACATTGTAAGTTCACTGATAGGTCGTGAAAAAAAATTTAAATGTACCTCCTTATAATAGAGGTGTTATGTTATACAAAGATGGATATGTATTCGTGGGGCTGTGGCTCTGTGTAGCGAGCTGGACTCACTGGCTGTGAGGCCTGTGTTTTTGGCAAACATAGGCTTCGGTCACTGTTAACACACATGAAAATGTTTCGATACATTTGTTTGCAAATTTATGGCAAGCATGTATATCTAAATGAGCCACTGATCCTCTGACAAGATTTCCCCGGGAAATATGGTGGCAGATAACCTCAACACCACTTGAAAACAAAAGTGGACTCGATGCAACCAAGCACCCGTCTGCTACAACATGACATTGTTAATTGAAGATAATTAAATATGGGCCTTCCAACAAAAAGAGCAATGATTTATGAATATATTGACAGGGCCCATTTGTATGCTATAAATCATATTTGTTCAGAGTGCCCCTTTAAAGGAGCTTGATGAGATTTTCTTTGATTTAAGCAATAAGAGATAGCATGTGACAAAACATAGGACTTTTTCGAGACAAAATGATAAAACAATGTCTGCTGAGCACAACATCATCCATGTAACATACAACACGTAAATCACACTTTGTGTTTAAAATACCCCTCCCTGAGCTGCCACCTTATCAAGGTGGAGGGGTTTGAGTGCCGGCAATGATCCTGAGAGCTAAGTTTTCAGGGGCCCGTGTAGGGGCCCCCGGTGGGGTCTCCCAAGTTAAAAGGGTCTCAGGTGGCGGGTCAGACAAAGAGCAGCTCCGGACCCCTTTTGAAGAAGATAAAAGAAGGCAGTCTACGTCACCCGGATTGGCGTCACCGGGGCCCCACTCTTGAGCCAGGCCCGGAGTTCAAGGCGCGTTAGCGAATGTCTGGTGGCTGAGCCGCTGCCCCCCGGACTCGGCCAGGCACAGCCCAAAAAGACGACGTGGGCCCGGTCTCCAGTGGACCAAAACCATTTCTGTTTTTGGTTTTTCTGTTTTGGAAACCAAAATTAGAAAACGAAACCCATTTCCGTTATTGTTTTTTTTTCCTTTTGGAATCAAAATCGAGAAAACGAAAACAAAAAATAAAAAAAAAAACGTGTTTTTTCATTTTTCATTTCTCGACTCAGATCAAAAACACAAAAAGGAAAAATGGCACTCAGGGACTGAATGTAATTTTATTCATTAATTGGTCATTACATTACCTGTAAGTTTGGAAATGAGCGGTATTTCAGCCACCATCTATCGACTGCACGCTACCTTTCTCAAGGGGACAATCGACTGCGGTTTGACACACGCTACTATCCCATAAGTTAGAGCGGTGGCAGGACTGAATGCCCCTGGCTGCTGTGATAAATCGTGGTGGCTAACAAGCATGAATGGTAGCAAGCTACTGCTCATCATCAACCTTTCAGGTCGCGTAAACCGGACCAATGACAGAATAAAATGTAATTCAGTCTCGTTTCTCCATTTCATGATTTCGATCCGAGTCGAGAAATGAAAAATCAAAAACAAGTGCTTTTTTGTTCTCTCGTTTTGGTTTCCAAAACAGAAAAACCAAAACCATCTCCTTTTTCGTTTTTTCGAATCATAAATGGATTAACATTGCTTCACTTCGGGGGAGGCCCAAGCTGGTGCTGGAGGTGGAGCGTTTCCGACTGGAGATAGTCAAGCTCACCTTTACGCACGGCCTGGGCTCTGGATCCAAACTTCTTGAGAGAGACTGGACTCTCTTTCACTCTGGAGTTGCCCGTGGGGAGAGGCGGCAAGCTGGAGTGAGCTCACGTAAAGCCCCAAGCTCTGCCGTCACGTGTTGGAGTTTTCCCAGGTGAACGGGAGGGTTGCGTCCCTGCAAACCGTTCTGGCAAACCGTCCGGTGCCTCAGGAAGGGAAAGCAGTGCCCTACCAACACTATCTACAGTGGAGGCGGGGAGCTGCTGACCTCACCTGAGGATGTGGTTGGGCGGTTGCGGGAATACTTCGAGGATCTCCTCAATCCCACTGACTCGTCTTCCATGGAGGAAGCATAGGTGGAGGACTCGGAGGTGGATTCGTTCATCACCCAAGCTGAAGTCACCGAGGTGGTCAAAAAGCTCCACAGTGGCAAGGCGCCGGGGGTGGATGAGATCCACCCTGAGTTCCTCAAGTCTTTGGATGTTGCAGGACTGTCATGGTTTGTCAGCCTCTGCAACATTGCATGGCAGCTAGGGACAGTGCCCCTGGACTGGCAGACCTGGGTGGTGGACCCTATGTTTGAGAAGGGGGACCAGAGGGTGTGCTCCAATTACAGAGGGATCACACGCCTCAACCTCCCCGGTAAAGTCTATTCTAGGGTATGAGACAGGAGAATACGGCCGATGGTGGACCCTAAGATCCAGCAGAGACGATGCGGGTTCTGTCCTGGCCGTGGAACACTGCACCAGCTCTACACTCTCCGCAGAGTGCTGAAGGTATCACGAGAGTTTGCCCAACCAGTCCACATGTGCTTTGTGGACTTGGAGAAGGCATTCGACTGGGTCCCCCGCAGTGCTCTCTCCGGGAGTATGGAGTCCATGGCCCCTCTGAGAGTATGGAGTCCAGGGCTGTGCGGTCTCTATACGAGCAGAGCAGGAGCTTGGTTTGCAGTAAGTCAGACCTATTCCCAGTACATGTTGGCCTCCAGCAAGGCTGCGCTTTGTCACCGGTTCTGTTCATTATTTACATGTACAGGATCTCTAGGCGCAGCCAGGGGCCAGAGGGGGTCCGGTTTGGGGACCACAGGATCTCATCGCTGCTTTTTGCAGATGATGTTGTCCTGTTGGTGCCCTCAGACCAGGACCTCCAGCATGTGCTGGGGCGGTTTGCAGCAGAGTGTGAGATGGCCAGGATGAGAATCAGTACCTCTAAATCTAAGGCCATGGTGCCTTACCGGAAAAAGGTGGTTTGCATCCTGCCTCAAGTGGAGGGTTCAAGTATCTTGGGGTCCTGTTCACAAGTGGGGGTAGAATGAACAGGGAGATCGACCGACAGATCAGTGCAGCGGCAGCAGTGATGCGGTCGATGTACTGGTCCATCATGGTGAAGATGGAGCTGAAGCTCTGTATTTATACAGAAGCTCTGTATTTACCGGTCGATCTATGTCCCTACCCTCACCTATGATCATGGACTTTGGGTCATGATAGGAAGGACAAGATCTCGGATTCAAGCGGCTGAAATGCGTTGCCTCCGCTGGGTTGCGGGACGTGCTCTATGAGATAGGGTGAGGAGTACTGTCACGCAGGGGTGCTCAAAGTAGAGCCGCTCCTCCTCCACATTGAAAGGGGACAGTTGACCTGGCTCGAGCATTCCGGCCGTGTCCCATTGGGAAGAGGCCCTGAGGAAGACCCAGGAAGCGCTGGAGAGACTATGTCTCTCATCTTGCCTGGGACCGCCTTGGGGTCCTCCTAGAGGAACTGGAGAGGGTGTCCGGGGAGAGGGACGTCTGGACTCTCCTTCTGAGACTGCTGCCCCCGCAAACCAGGCCCAGGATAAGCGGCAGAAAATGGATGGATGGATGTGTTGAAAAATTAAATGTGTAAATGCATGTCAGAAATACACCAAAACACAATAACTGCATGAATGTCTAATACTGGAGGGATGATTTCATGGCACAAATTTGAACCTCTCAAACAACAAAAGAGCAAATAACCAGAGCATAGTTAGATGAGAAAAAGTAAGAGGGGTTGATCTATGATAGTTTGTGGAGAGAAACTGATGGACATCCGAAATCTGTGGGCTAGAATTTTCTGTGGGCTTGTGGCACCTCTCATTTATCATTATTAGAAGTCCAACAATTCCTAGTCAGTTGTTCTAAACCAGGAGAAAAAGTATTGGAAATGCAGCAAGTGAAGTGTGGGAGAAGTGTGGGAGAAATATTTCCTCGGGTTCTCCCTCCATTCCTTAGCTTCTGGATCGTGCTTGATGTTTGTGTGATCACAGGCACACCAGGCGATGTTTAACCCCATCTGCTTGCTTTCTTTCTGTTTTTCCCTTATGTCAGGCACTTGCCAGGAGTGTGTTTCACTCCTTACACACTTATTACCGGTAGTACTTTGAGGCATTTAAAAAACTTAATTCTACTTTTCCATCACAGACTCCTTTGCCAGTTTGGTCATGTCCTCCATCCCCATATTTGGTCTATAGCTGTAGACTATGCATCCATGCGCATTTGCCATTTTTTGTTTCTGCGTCACACTAAGCATCTGTGCTATACGTGCTCTCCACTGTGTTTATGCCTTTGGAAGTTTTACCGACCGTGTGCAATTTGAAGCTAAAGGATCTGGCCAAATTTCATCATGGCAACTTCAATAGCTACATGTAAGTGGGTCACTTAAGGGTGACCATGTTCTGCTCATCTTGGGATGACCATGGACCTATGCTGTGGGTCCACTCCTGATGCATGCGAATCCTTCACACATATCCACAGCCAGTTAGATATGGTCTCCTGTGACATAAATTAATGCAATGAGGACCCAATACCCCAAGAAACCGTAACCATCCACTCCAACAACAATCCGTCGATTACCAAAGAACTGAAAGAGATTGTCAACGGGAAAAACATTTCTTGCTATTACGGATCTGGATAAACGCTTGTGGATACAGAGATTGTCATTGAAGTGGAGATTGCCATCAAGACCGCCAAGCTAAACTTCAGAGACAAAGTTGAGGAAGAATTAACCCACAGCAACCTCCATTCAGCAGAACAAGCCCTGAAGACTGTGGTCTTAAGGCTGCTCATGTCAACATTGTGATGTCATTGACATTACTGATGTAGCAGCCCTACATCACTTGCTGGTTACAGAAGGGTAGAAATAGACAACGCTATTTGCTGTCATTCGGTCCACCCTCAGGTGTGGCGATCCCTATCCTGTGTTTTCCACCACCAGTGTGACGAGGCCACTTAGAACACTAAGGCACACAGAGCACCTAGCGCAAACAACATCAGTGGCTAGGTCCTCAAGCACTGCGCTGACCATCTTGGAGTGTTCTAGCTCCTGGAAAGTATTCTTCAATTCTGCCGCTGCCCTTCCACGGAGAAAACACTTGACCATCCCACCCATCAGAAGTAATGCATCTTATTGCAGTGATTAAACCCTTCAGATGCTCCTCTTGAAGACAATGATCATGAATCAGGAATCTTTTTTGTCATTACAACAAATTACATTGTGTACTGAAATTAGTGTGCAGAGCCCCAGTGCACTATATATATAGTGTAGTATAGAAAGGAAAAATAGAGATATGTACACAGAAGAAAGATATAAAGTAAGTGTACACAATATAAACAGTATGAATAATAGCAGCGATGATGGAATAATTATTCCGGAGTGGTCTTATTGCACGTGGCAGGTCTAATTCCACTGTTATCTATTGCACAAGACAATTTACACAAGACAATTCATTTGATACTATTGAGGTGACTTTTGGCTGCTGGGTAAAAGCTGTTTTTAGCCTGGTGGTCCTTGTTTTAATTGCTCCAAAATGCCTGCCTCCGGGCAGACGTCCAAACTGTCCGTTTGATGGGTGTGAAGGGTCCTGGGGGATAATATTGGTGTCTCTTGTACAATAAAAGCTATAAAGTCCTTGTTGTAATAGGAGAGGGCTGCCAACAATTCAGGGGGCAACCTGGATGACCCTGCTATGCTACTGTGCTGTTGGAGAACCATGCACAGAGGCAGTAGGTAAGGATGCCCTCTACTGTGCAGCAATAGAAGGATAGCAGCAGTTTCACTCCACATCGTGCCCATTAATGAGAAGTGGCCTGATGTTGTGGGTTTTCCCCCTGAAATAAACAATGAGTTCCTCAGTCTTTTTCGTGTGCAGGAGCAGGTTGTTGTTTCGGCACTACCCTGACAGCCACTCCACCCCATCCCTGTTGGCTGACTCATCATCTCCAGCGATGAGTCCCTCTTCTGTGGTGTCGTCAGGAGACTTAATAATAGAGTTGGTGTGATGAGTGGATGTGCAGTTTGGGTGTAGAGGGTGTAGAGTAGAGGACTCAGTACATAGCCCTGAGGTGAGCCCGTGCTGAGGCTGATGGCTGTGGGAAGATGCTGGCCAACTCTGCCCTTCTCAGTGCGCTGTGAGAGGAAGTCCCTAATCCAGAGGCAGATGAAGTATGGGAGACCTACGTCTAACAGTTTGGACACCAGCCTGTGGGGGAGGATGGTGTTGAAGGCAGAGCTGAAATCTTTGGAGAGCAGCTGTGCGTAGTTCCCCTGCCGCTCAAGATGGGAAAGAACAGCATAGAGTTCTGTTCACCTGGTCAAACGTTGACAGGATGAATGATATGATATGATTCCTGCAGCGCTTCTCATAGCATGCCATACAATGCAAATTAAAAGGCCTTTTAAAAGGACTTTCGACCAACCTCCACGAGTTGTTGACAGAGGAGTGTGGAGTGAGCAGCACCGTCTGAGCACTTGCAAGCTGCATCTATTGAGCGCTCGCGGGCTGCAATAAACGACAACATAGGCTGCATTTGGCCCGCTGGCCGCTAGTTTGAGGCCCCTGCTTAACAAAGTGTCCAGTTCACCTGTTTAAAACTCTGGGAATACAACATTTTTTTAAACTGTTACATCACAGTGGGATAATCTGCCTTTTTGTCTGCAGCTGATATTTAGCACCAGCAAAGCTTAGCTTATTCCCATCTATAACTATTATGAATTACCAGCAAAAAAGCCTCTCCAGCTCAACAAAGGTCAATTTCATGTCCATTCACAATTTGTCTCAATGATTATATATCTAATGTAAGACTGCAACACAAACTGAGGAGTTGCAGAGTGAATATACATACATAAGATTAAATTATTAGGCCAAAAATATTTCAAGGAATTTTGTTGAGCTTCAGGTAGCCACTGAACTGAATGTAATTGTGGTACTGTGCAAAGTACTTGGTTCTCCAGAAGTGGTCCCTTTTTAAGGAAAATTTGTTGTGGTCGTTCACACAAAGCACAAATTAGCTCAAATTCTTTTATATGTCTGATTTCTTTTTCAAACTTTCCATCTACACACACAACCGTGAAGGCTTGATTATTCCTCCAGTGTTGCTGATAGATGTTACTGTGACAAAGAAACAGTCGTATTCCCTCCAGCGCACTTCACAAAATGACCATACAGTATAGGGGGCACACATGTATACAACTCCAATGCCATTAATATAAGACAGGTAACACTTAACCATAAGTTAGGTTGGGAAAACACCTCTCCACCTTTTCTCCCAGCACTCCATCTACACGACAAGCTGCATTTAAAAAATCAATTAAGGATGAGATGAGAACTTTGCAACTGACCTTTCAAAGAGGGTTATTAAAAGAGCACCTCTTGCTTGTGGGAAAAATTAGTCTAGGATAAGAGGGTTCTTTCTGGCTGCTTGTGCCTTTTAAAAACTCTATGAGACATTCTTGTCACAATTTCTTTTGTGGGAGATGAATGTGTGGGGCATATGTGTGACATTTACTGGTGTGCAAGTGTGCAAGGCCAGGTTATGGTTCAGTTGCCCTTCTTCATGGATTGAAAATTAAATGAAGACTGCAATATTCACACTAAGTCACTGTTGAAGTAAACATCACTGTGCAAATCAAAACAAACATCTTAGGGACAAAACATCAATACCAACTGCATCTGTCCACACTTGTTGACAGCATGCGCAAACAGAAAAGGAAAAGAACAGTGAGATTCATACAACTATTGCCTGATTATGAACATCATGTCGTTCTATGTGATTTCTGAGTTTCTGTTTTCAATGTGGCAGTGCATCTGTTTTGATTTTCTCTCAGGCATATACATGAGGTCTGCACTGATGCATTCATTGGTATCAAATCTGTTTGCATTGCAATAATCAATGAGATTCCCAAGCGATGTTGTGCTTATAGTGACAACACATGAGACAACAGTTTGTATTTGTAACAATTGTTCAGATTCTGTATGCTCACCTTCATGTGCATACAGACACTGAAAGATCTGGGACACACTTGTAACCCTGTCACCATAGAGAGCCACCACAAATGTATACCTGCCGTTGAAGTTCATAAGTTGTAAGTGTTAATCATTGGTTACAGTATTTTGTTCAAGAAAGATGTTGTAATATGATGTGATGTGTAAAACAGCTATTAGGAGTGGAGAGATATACTGTATGTGTGTACTGATTTTCCTAGTGCACAGCGCACCGAGAAAAACAAGTAGTTCTGCCTTTTCCGAGCAGACAGTGAAGTGCACAGAGTAAATGCTAGAGAACGGAGGTTCAGAGATTTCTGGCGTCCTTGCCCCAGACTGATATTTCTATCAGAATTATACGAGTAGACGTCTGTTCACCTGTTCAGCTCTGTGGCAGACAAGCTTCGTGTCTGTGTTGTTGTTATTTAGTGAGTCAAATGATTGAAATGTTAGTAATGACTGAGAAGCCAGTGTCAGTGTGATGAAGTTATCATCACCTCGTCCCTTAACTCTATATGCTGTATGTTTGTTTTGTGTTATGCACTAAATGCACTGGTGTTTCTGGTGTCAAATGCCGGTGAACTCGTGGGATTTTCTGAATTCAGTTTCCACAAGGCACCGTGCAGTAGCCGTCTTGAAATCCCAAGGGACCCTGTATTCGGCTGCTCTTGGTAAGAATGTTCATACGAGTAATGAAAGATTCCTGGAATATTGGATAATGAGGATAAAGAAAGATAGTTATATTAACAAAGCATTGTTGCACTATGTTGGGAAAATGTGATGTAGATAATTCTCCTGCTGCTTTGCGCAGGTCAGGTTTTTTCCCCTCATCAGTTTCATCTGTGATGAGCATCCATCAGAAGAGAACCCCGTCCAGGGTTGGCGAGCCCCAAGCTAGGATTCATCATTTCAAGTATTGAGGATAAGAGAGTTAGATCTGCCCTGGAAGGTTGAATTGTGAACCTGCGATTAGGACAAATTTTCACTAAGTGCCTTCCTGCACATCCTGCAGCGGGCAAAGAGGAACTTGAAACAGAGACCTTGTCTCTGTGGTGAAGCGCAACACCATGCAAACCTTTAAAGTTCCATGGGGAGCCTTTTGTTTTGTTTTTTTATAAGATTTTGTTTTGGGCCTAATTTTCTCTCGATACATTGTTTTTGTGGTTTGTCTTTAATTGTTAGGGGGGGAGGGGCGATCAACAATATTTTCGCTGCGTGTTGTCAACAGGAGGGGGCGGCACGTGACTACTTTGTCCGCGGCACACCTAAGGACTTCTCGCGGCACACTAGTGTGCCACGGCACACCAGTTGAAAAACACTGATCTAAGTTGTATTAATTGAGCCAAGTGTTACACACTGGTTTCCATTATTACGGTAGGAAGGTAGGAAGGTAAGTACTTAGTTAATCCATTGATCTTGCGATACAGGAAGTTAAAGGCCCCAGCAGCTCAGGGTGATACAGAAGGTGGAAAATACTAAAAACTTTGCAGTATACAATAGCGGAAAGAATGACCCAACAAACAATTTGCCTTTTCTAAGGAACTACTCAATGAACAATATGTGTAAAGTATATTATTGTACACAAATACAATATACATACAGTATCTAAAACATACATTATCTGTGACAACCCTTATGCTAGTTTAAGTGCTATTACTGCAAGGTTACAACAAAAGATGAGAGTGAGAGAAACTGAAATATCTTGGTGGAGGTCAGAGAATGAATTATTCATGCAAAGGTTTATTTCCCATTCCCTCAATGTTGGTGCTGTCCTCTGTTTTTTTTTTTTTCGTTTTTTTTTTCATTTAGCACCAGAAAATGCACCCTCTTGCTCCCTGCGTGAGGGCGCCTGCGGTGGCCACAATGCCCAGCTTGCTGCCCTCTTGCCTGGGGCTTTCAGTGGCAGATGGCCAGGACAGGCTGCACTGTTGGTATGGCATGCAGCCGTGTGCCGTTGTATTGCTTGCATACACACAATTATGTATGCTAGATTTCTGCTGATATGAGTTGACATTGATACTCCTCAAGTCATTGTGCACATAATTGAGATCATTTTATGAAAAGGAAAAGAGCAGTGTTTTACACTAATTCACCCCCTGCCATGGCAAAGGCAAATCATACAAAAGGGGAAAGAACAACAAAAAACAGTATTGCAGGTTATGTATTTGCAATTGTAGGCTGAAGGCAGCCAGTGAACAAGATGCTCTTGTGGTACTGTGCAGAGGACACTGTAACGCCTCTGCTGGTGGTCTTTTGGGAGGGCAAATTAACTGGGACAAATTATTAAAAATAATCCTTTTAACATGATATTCTTTTTAAAAATTTCAAACTATGAATGCAAAAATAGTAGGATTTTACCAATGATTCATCTTGATGTCAGATGTAAAAAGGAAATAAATCTGGAAATCTGAAATATGTAAAAAATGTCATCGTTTATAATACACAAAAGGGTGTGCTAAATGCTGGCATGCAAAAAAAATACAAAAACAAAAAAGAAATCTGTCCTCATTCAGCCGAGCATTATGTGGAATGTCCAGTGTCTGTCTGAAGTTGTTTTTAAGCTCCAAATATTCAGACATATGCATTACTGCATTGCAGTATGCATAACTGAAAAAGTTATTAATGTTTTCTCAATAATCAGACAATTGAATGGTAACAGACCATGAACAAATGGAAAGATATTCATCACATCTTACAAAGAAAACAGGAGATGTGTGCACTTATTACTCAAGCATGTAGCATGTCTGTGCTAAATATTAGATGTGTCTGCTAAAACTAGAATACAGCGCACACACATGAAGAGAGACATGTCCTTAAATGGTCAGTTAGGTGGGTTATTGGGTAGGTAGGTAGGTAGGTAGGTAGGTAGGTAAGTAGGTAGGTAGGTACATTACTGTTGATGGGAGACAATTGTTTGTCCCATCCTGAAGTTAAAGGTAGGACACACTTATACAGCCATACACAATCAGGGTGCAGGCAGAACGCAGACAGGCTGAGGTTTCACGCACACTGAGTGCCACCTGTGCCTGGGCACAGGGGGATCGGAGGGCAAAGTCCTGAATCCCAGCAGGGTACATAGACTTGCCCCGCTGAGCAGGTAGGCATGTAGAGAGCCCTGCCACCCTGTCTTACTGAATCAGTTGGCATCTCACAGATTAACACTTGGGTGAGCAGATAGTCTTGTTAACACATGCTCCTTTCCACCCCACGTATGCCACCCCCTCTCTCTCACGCACATTCATGCACACATACACACAAGCGCGCGCGCACACACACACACACACACACACACACACACACACACACACACACACACACACACACACACACACACACACACACACACACACACACACACACACCTAAATCCTCCACCCTAGAGAAGTGCATCTCCTCTGGGGTGGATATCTGAAGTGACTGAGAAAATACTGGAGCGATCCCAGACAGGATTAGCCAAACTGTGGTGGGAAGGAGTCTGTTGAGTAGTTTGCAGTAAAAGGGCAGTGATGCATAGACAGGGTACGAGCAGCAATCGCCATGACTGGAGGAAAATACATCATGAATCATGAGGCAAAGCAGAGGCACAAAATTACAAGGATCTAACAGCTGTAGAAGCAAGCAAACTATCAAGATATCCAAGGACATGGTCTTGATATGAATTTCAATTCAATTACCTCAAATTAAAGTAATTACCGGTTCATTTTTGCCAAAGGTTTCCTCTTTCAGATATTCAAATTTGCATCAGATATACAAATACAAATTCACACAGTTTAGATAATGATATAGAGATTTCAGTCATTTGATCAAAACTACCAGGCATTTGAAAAACACAATACAAAATTATTGCCGGAGAGGAACCACTCTCTACCACACTTTTTCTGTTCTGATTAGAAACGCATCACAAGAATATGACGTTACTTGGTAGTTGCTGTAGCGTTTAAAACAAATCCTTCAAAGGCCATCAAAACTGTGGAGCTAAAAGTCTTGAAGTGTAGTTACAAATTTATGTTTTTATTTTCTCAGCTGAAATTGAGTAAATATTTAACACATCTGAATACATCATCTTGTGCATGGACATCATTTCAAGAGTTCCTCCTTTTGACTTTGAGTATGTATCCACACATTACGTTCAAACCAGTGATCCAAGCAAGTAAGTGTTGTCATTTTAACACTTCACCTAATACTGCAAGTAATCTGATCTTCTGGATTGAGAGCTAACAGAAAGTTTCAGTCTTTGACTGTGCATGAATGTCAAACATGGTTGAAAAAAGCAGGTGGAGTGAAAACAGCCTGGTGGGTGTGCAGAGGCCTGGCAAATTCTTGCTGCAGGCTTCTTTCTCCTAGACAGTGGATAAGTAATTAGGTAGTAATGTAGTGTAACCCCACACAGTATATAACAACCCGGGGTACCCCTTCTTGGCGCATATCCAGAGGGCCTAATGCTAGATGTTGGAAGCTGGTACACCATACTAGCAGAGAAGGTTGCCAGCAGGGTGTGCACAGTGAGCTCCAGGTAACGGGAGCATAACATCAAAACGTTTGTTCACTCTGAGGGAGTTTTTTACAGTTGTCAGTCTGACATGCAATTTTAGGGATGGAATGACTTTGAAAATGCATTTAATGTGGTAGACATTAGTTTTTGTTTTTGTTTTTGTTTTTTTCAGACTCTCCCGCATCTTACTCCTATACAGTGTTTCTCAACCACAAGGACACATAAGTGTACCATGAGAAATCATCAGGTGTGCCACGATACAATTTCTGATGGCCTGCATATGCAACACATGGCTCGTTTAGGACAGCTGACGACCACTGTCAGCGACATCAGTCATACTGGGCAACACCTCCTGGCCCCTGCCAACAACTCACGGCCAGCAGCACAAAAACAGGTGTGCTTCCCCCTGCCCCCTCCCCACTACCGCACCTGCAGATTACTATCATATACAGTAACTGCTGAGAGACCAGCTCACGCACCCCACTACCCTTACTCAACAACTCTCGGACGACGGTGATGTGCCGTGAGAATTTTCAAATGTAAAATGTGTGCCTTGGCTCAAAAAGGTTGGGAAAAACTGTCATAATACATCACCACATGCTGTTCATTTAAAGGGCTCAGGGTCCTGGTGTGAAATCACATTTGAGTGAATGCTGACGTATTTGAATAAATACAGTAGAAGCGACAGGCTTTAAGGTTGTATCACAAATACCTTCCTTATTTGTGGTGACTTCATCACATGACAAAATTAAGGTAGATTTCATGTTTCACTTTCATCCCTTTAGGGGGTTACAACAATATCAGTTAATATATTGTTGACATGACATACTCCTTCCTTTATACACGACACAGGAAGATTTTCACAACAACATATAGCAAAACAAACACAAAGACAAGCCCTGGGATGTTGTCGCTGATGTTTTAGTGACAATCATTACCTAATTAGTGACCACTGCCTTTTTTCCCCCAACATGCTGGGAGACTTTGCTGGTGGCTGACTGAAGTTTTTACTAGCAGGACCATTTGTTTTAATCAGGTGTTTGCAGATGCTTCTCTGACCTCCATTAGTTGAAGTTTTAATTGAAATTAACCCCTACTACTCCCCCAATTAACCCACATTTCCCCTGATATGTGCCCACCCTCATTCCAAACATCTGTTCAGGGATTGGGGAATGGAGGAGGGAGCAGCAGTGGGTAAAGGGTTAGAGTTAGCATGACTGTGAAGATGATGTGCTGTCACCAGAAAAGTGGTGGCGTGACATTGAATACTCACTAACCTTACTCAACTCAGTATTAACAACTTGGATTTGTTCTTTGTCTTTGCTCTTTTTGGCAATAGAGCAGGTAAAGATTCAAGAAGCATTGTTGTATGGAATGATGAATTTAAGAAATTTGGATGGGTGGTGAAGTGCTAAGGGTGATTTTGTGACAGATTAATTGCCATCAGACTGAAAGATGGTTTACTACTGAAATAGTAGTTTGAGGATTGAGAATGTTTGATTTTGTGCAAAAGGAAGATATGGTTATATTGACAAAGGATGTTGAAGGAGTTGAAAGAGTCGAGATGGCTGATAGACAAAGCAAGAGCGGATATGAGAGTGGTTGGTGTATCAGCTGAAGATAAAAAGAATAAGAGAAGGTGGTGACAGAGGATCTCCTGTAGTGACTCCAAAGACAGCATCTTAAAGACAACCACGAAGGACACAGTTTTTCTTTCAAAAACGGATCATAGATGAGGCTAAATGGAGGTTCACACAATACTATTTGTGTCCCATATCCACAAATCAAAGTAAGTACAGTCGACCCTCGATTGTGCGGACTTCACATGTCCAGACTTTCAATTGTCCGGACAACGTCCGCCTTCCGGACTAAATGTCCGCTCCAGCCGCTCCAGTCCGAAGAATGACAACTTTGACCGATAGGTGGCTCCCGCGGCAGACGACGCCACCAGCGAGGCAGCCACGCTTGCGCGTATAGGCGCAATATAGGCTGTTTACTGTACAGTACTCAATTTTCAATGTCCGGTAGTCAATTTTCAATGTCCGGACTTTTTCATTGTCCGGACTAGGTCCAGTCTGTATTTGTCCAGAGAAACGAGGGTCGACTGTATATGTTATATGAAAGTATACGTTGTACTTAATTCAAGCATTTCACAGAAACATATCTTGCAACATCCATAGCATAAAAAGTAAGCATACTTATATGTGAGTGTACACTTGGTCCTCCATTTAGAAGAAAAAAAAGGAAACCACACTAAAGCATGTGAAGCACATCATGCTCAAAAGGGAATACACCTTACTAGTCTGGGTGCAAAAAAGAAGCACTAGCTTTTTACAAAGCAATGAGTCAATTTGTATCTTATTGCAGTATGTAACTTTTTGCTATCCCATGTTTGTGTGAAGTGATGATATTTGACAGGAGTACAATATATGCTTAATGAGGGATTTTTTTAATGGTAGTTTTTGTATTGGTCGGAGATAATTGAATATCAAAGTATCACTTCAAAGTTGGCATCACTTCAAAATCACTTTAAATAACAATGTTAATGTATTTCAGGAGGGTCATACTCCGTACTCCATACTTCGTCTGCTCATTTTCAGTGACATGAATACATGGCTGAGAGGACAGATGGAATAACAGCAGTGCAGCAGTAAGTGCAACAATTTAGTTGGAAAGAGGTGTATGCAGCTATGATGGATAAAGAGTGAAGAGGCACTTGGTACAGATTACATACCAGTGGGTGTGTGTGCAGGTGAGCAAAGGTAAACCTCTAACCAGATTGTTGGTGAGAGAGAGTCGCCAAGGAATGTTAGGAGGAATGTCACTGGTGCCAGTCTTCAAGGGCAAGGGAAAAAAAACAAATAATCAAAGCTTATGAACCACGCCGTTAAGATATGGGAGAGAGGTGTTGAATCTGAGCTGAGCCAAGAGGATACAGTTAATGAGCAGCAGTACAACTTCATTATAGCCAATAAAGTACACAAGAGATGCTATTTTTGCTTTGAGCATGCCAATGGAGAGGTACAGAGGAGGTCAAAAGAAGCTGCATTGTATATTTGTAGACCGAAAGAGAGCGAGGAAGTCAGGAGTGGCTTAGAATACAACATGTATGATGACACCAAGACAGTGATGAGGTGTGCAGTTGGAGTGACAGAAAGGGTTCAGGGTGAAAGATCAAAGATCAGCTCTAAGCCCTTTTGTGTTGATAGATCATGCCAGGCCGGACTTTCTGTGAACACTGATGTCTGCAGATGATGTTCACACTGGTAAGGGAGGGTGTCAGGTGGAATGGAACTGTGAGAGATGGAGATTTGCGCTGGAGAGCAGAGGAATGAAAGTAATCATGGGCAAGACAGAACACATAAGTATGAATGAGAGGCAGGTGGAGAGGTGAAGAATAGAGATAATGAGTAGAGATAACTTTCGATATCAGCCATCCAATGCAGTATACAGTGCAGAGGAGAAGTGAAGAGAAGAGTGCAGACAGGGTGGCATGGGTGGAGGAGAGTGTCAGGAATGCTCAGTCGTGGAAGAATCACTGCGAGACGGTACAGGAAGAGACCTGCAATGATTTACGGTTTTAGAGACAGTGCCTTTGTCTAAAATGAGGCTACGTTGCAGGAGGCTGAGCTGGAGGTGGATATGGAGATTCTTTTTCACCTTGAGTCACTAGGTAGGACAGGATTAGAAATGAGCACATAGCAGGTACAGCTACGGAGCAGCAGTTTGAAGATAAGATCTGGGAGACAAGATTGAAATGCTTTGCTCACATTTATAAGAGAGATAGTGGATGTACACAGAGGATTTGCGCACAATAAATACACCCCGGTAAACCCTTACACACTGTTAAATCCTTCCCACTTAATCATCGCTGCCAGGACTTAAGTTTTATTGCCACGATTTACATTTCATTTTTGCTGCTATCATTCATGAATGTTCTAAACTGTCTATATTTCTGATTATTTCTTCTTTTTCCTTTTTATTTTCCTTTCTATACCATTTTGCACCAGAACTTAATTCAATTACACAATGTACAGCATATTCCCAGAATGACAATAAAAGATCTCTGATCCTGATTCCTGATCCTGAGGATGTTGAAAATAGAGCTGCCAGCTAGTAGTAAAAGAGGAGGGTCACAAAGGCTCATGGATGTAGTGAATGAAAACACGAGGGTGCTTGCTTTAGTTAAGATTAGGAGGATAGAAGGAGGTGGAGCAGGACTAGACAGTACGTCGACCCTTAAGGGGAGCAAATGACAGAAGACGAGGAAGAAGAAGAAGAGGAAGAAAAAGAACAAGATGGAGGAGGAGATGGAGAAGGAGAAAGAAATGATGTGGTTGCTGATATTTTTCCTATTGTTGTTGTTCAAAATGCGCCAGTCTAATCTGCTTGACTGCTCTTTGGGTTTGGAGTGGAATATTCTCCACCCCACATTGCAAAGTAGATGGTTAAATCTTCTCAATGACTCACTGGATTTGATACCTGTGATTCAACACAAAGTTTTGCCACTGCCTCTCCAAGATCCACCTATTGTAGAATTTCATACCCACTGAGGATACTCCATGTCTTATGTAAGTATTCCTCAGATCTAGTTCTCTATAGTGTAGGGGAGTAATTCACATCCACGATGCCAGAGGATTTTAAGTATATTATTGTGACAAATATAGGCTGTCAACCACAAATGTCAAAAGATGTTGTGATTGATTAGTGCAGCACTGAATTTCACTCTTGAATTGGTAAAGAACGTGTAAATCAGCCCTCTAATAATTAAGTTGACCAGAACATTTTTGAACACATTTTAATGACTGCAATATGTGCAGTGCTGCCCATCTCTATTGCCCACCTCTTCTCTCACTGTCCCTCTGCTCCTGAGACTCTGACTGTCAGTGAAAATGGCGAGACAAATGATAAAACAAGAAAGAATGATGCACTTAATCAAACCCCCAAACAAGAAATTACATAGTTTTCACTCTTACAATTACACATATAGAAGTGTGCACACACATGCAGAGTGAGGGGGCTGCCCATTCTGAGAGCACCCCTGAGCTGGTTTGGGGTTAGGAGCCTTGATCAAGGGCACACTGGCAGTGCTCAGGCGGCAAACCACCACCAGTCCAACTTCCAGTCTCCTGTGTCATCACTAGGTCTTGACCCGGCCACACTCCGGTCCGCAGACAAGGACCCTTGCCAGTTGAGCCACTACCACATCTGATGGAGAGCTGTTTCGACGCAAGAAGGTTTTGAAACTGTGATGAGGGAGGGGTAGGAGGAGTTACACATAAGGGCCAGGAAAAATTAGAAGAACATCTACTGTATGTTAGGTCCAGACAATGTTTTGTGGCCAAGATCTAAAAACCATCCAATTTAACAGTGGCAGAAGAATGCAATCTATTTAATTTTCAGTTTTTTGGGGCATTGTAACACCATAATAACCTGGAAAGCTGCAAAAATTTTGGCACACCCCTCTGGACCAAGTCATTTTGACATGATGTTCATGGTGTTACATCAAAGGTGTGGGGGAGCAATGTGGCAAAGGCCCAAAATTCAGGAATCAGGAATCTTTTATTGTCATTAAAGCAATTGAATGTTGCATTCTGGTGCAAGTAGTATGGGTACAAAAAAAAAGAAGAAGAGGAAAGAGCTGGAAGCAAGACTCCTAATGCCGACACGCCTACCTGCATGGCGCCCCTCGAGGCGACGTGTTTGCTAGCCCCATGCTTGTTCTCTACGTGCAGGACGAATAAGAATTTCATTGTGCAGGGAAACTTGTTTTTATATATAGCCTATATGACAATAAAGCTTGAATTATTATTAAGAGAGAATCTATATACAGAAGAATATAAACACACAATATATACATTATGAATATCGGTGTTAATATCTGCATAAATAACGATATAAATACAAATAGCAGCGCTGATGGGATGGGAATTTTCCAAGCTGACCGGAATAAATGTAGATGCTTAAATGTAAAAATGTAAATGCTTAACAAAGACCGTAGTGTTAAGTATTGTCTGAGAACTGTTCTGTCCTGACACTGTTGAGATGACTTATTGCAAATGGGTAAAAGCTGTTCTTAAGTCTGGTAGTCCTGGATTTGATTGCCCTAAAACGCCTGCCTGAGGGCAGACGTTCAAACAGTCCATGTGCCGGGTGTGACGGGTCCTGAAGGCTCCTTTTCTCCTGCAATGGGAACTGTAGAGTTCTTGCAGTGAGAGGAGAGGGCTGCCAATAATCCTCTGGGCGGTCTGGATGACTCTTTGGAGTTCCTTCCTCTGCGCTACTGTGCTGTTGGAGAACCATGCACAGAGGCAGTAGATGAGGATGTTCTCTTCTGTGCAGCGATAGAAGGATTTCAGAAGTTTCCCTGAGATGTTATATCCCCTGAAAACCCTCAGGAAATAGAGTCTCTTCTGAGCCTTCCTCACCAGTCTAGTAGTGTGAGGTCCCCAGGTCAGATCCTCCCTGATGTTGATTCCCAGGAATTGGTAATCAGAGACCCTCTCCACACAGTTCCCATCAATCACAAGACGCATGATGTTGTGGGTCTCCCTCCTGAAATCAACAACAAGCTCCTTGGATTTGTCCATGTTAAGTAGCAGGTTGTTGTTTCGGCACCATTCTGACAGCCGCTCCACTTCATCCCTGTAGGCTGACTCATCATCTCCAGTGATGAGCCCCACTACTGTGGTGTCATCAGCAAACTTGATGATAGTGTTGCTGTGATGGGTGGAGGTGCAGTCATGGTTGTAGAGGATGTAGAGTAGGGGGCTCAGCACACAGCCCTGAGGTGAGCCTGAGCTGAGGCTGATGGCTGTCACAACAGAGAAATCAGAGAAAAACAAAGAAATCCCAAGACCATTTGACGTTCAGTGACTGATTTCTTGAAAACAGTGTGTCATAGAGCATTCTCTTATTTCAAGTGCTAACTTGTTAAATGGACAAGTTGTCTGAAGTTTGGAATTCACATGGTTTGAATAACAAAGAATGTAACTGACTGCTGCCTCTGCGTTACTGATGTGACTGGGATGAATAGAAAGAACCATAGCAGCCTCAAGTATCTGAATCAGCACATCGTCCTGTATCTTATTCTGATGAAATTCCAGTACCTGTCTTTGGAGGACTTCCTGACATCAGTGAGGAAGATTCCTCCATTTGATTAACACACTCCGTCAGAAAATGATTTTCTACTCCTTAACGCTTTTTTGGATGAGAAATCTTAACAAAAATCAACTTGTAATGTCATGAATCGAGTAATTTTTTCTCCAGAGACCAAGATTTGGCTCTGATTAGTGTTTCTCCTTCTTGCCCCACCCTATCACACCCCTGACTCAACCGTCCAATCAGCTGGCGACTTGAGCAATCAACCTGCAACTTAGCCTCACCTGTGCATGAGCTCTAATAGCCAGATTGTGATCCCATGACTCTAAAGCGTTTTTCCCTGCTCAAGTTTTCCAGGTTTCGACCTTGCTTGCACCCATTTTTGATTGTGTCTCCTTCCTGCGCGCATTGCCTTGTTTTTGTTTTTTGATCTGCCTCTGCTAACTGCCCTTTAACGTAGCCTTTGCTTGCACTCTTGCTCATCCTGCTCTCCTGCCTTCCCAAACCAACCTGTGGCCTGTGTTTAAGCCCGAGTTGCGCTGCCCTGATTCGGTCTCAGTTGTGGTGGCCTGACAAAATTTGTCGTGAGTTAGCATTTAGCCTAGCACTCAGGCTTCGGTGCCCACTGTCATCTTTCTTTGTTGTATGAATAAATACCTGACTAAACAAGGCTTCTGTGTGTGAACGTGTGCTTTGGCTTTCTCTGTTTGGTCTGTGATAGATAATATCACTAAAATTGAATAAATTTTGCCAGAGGATGGGATTTTTCTAAATCAATTTAGCATAAAAACCTGACCTGATTGAGACTTGATGCCATTTTCAGATTCAGCAATGCAAAATGGTCAGAGTTCAGTTGAAAAAACATGGAGAACTTTCTTTCCTTTTTTTTTTTTTTTTTTTTTTTTTGTACCCAGTGTAATCACTCACCAAAATTTCAGAACAGGCTCCACATTCTAAAACATA
This sequence comes from Carapus acus, assembly GCA_900312935.1. Classification (NCBI taxonomy): domain Eukaryota; kingdom Metazoa; phylum Chordata; class Actinopteri; order Ophidiiformes; family Carapidae; genus Carapus; species Carapus acus. The sequence goes on along the minus strand of OMPJ01015398.1, from coordinate 7,402 downwards.
CGTTATGGATGCCATAAGTAATCCTTGCAGCAAACATTTGCCCATGAGCAAGGCGTTGGTGACCTCTGGTCCACAGAAATTTGACTTATTAGTTGTGGAAAACTATGCAATTTGTTTTTGGACAATTTCAGCTATTTGCAATTGTGTCTCCACAATGACTCAAGATGGAGAGAAAAATGATAGCACAATTTCGAGGAACAAGCCAGTCACTGTGATGCACTTTACGTAGTGTGTGTCAAATGGTGTGGGACCAATTACAAGCAAAATGTCCAAAACATATACCAGTAATATACCAGTCGGGCCTAATCGTCAGGTGACAACATGGGTCACTCCTACTTAGCAAAGTAGTGACCTGAGGGTACTTCAGATGAATGCAAACCACTATATTGCCTCATGTGACATTACAAATGGAATTTTGTGCTGTGTTTAACACCTTTCCTCCATTAATCCTATCTGGGTAGTCCTATCAGATGTATTCCTTTGTTCTTCCTCTGCATTTTGAAATCCCCTGATGTCTTTCATGCAACTGCTGAAGCACTATTCTTAAGGGTGGTGGAGTAACAAGTCTCACTTATCATAAGAAGGCCGTGAGCGATGTGAAGATCTGTCCCGGCAGTACAGGTTGATGTGTGCGTTAATCTCAATGTTCTCTGGCCACCCGGTGAGACCGTGTTTTGTGACCTCTCTGCACACGTTATGCTCGTTTCATTTTCCTAGTCCCTGAAAAACATCTGAATAGGCTGCTCTTAAGTCTGTCTCTATTTCCACAACTGCATCTACTCTCTCTGCAAGCTTTAAAGCTATTTGCACTGGTCTATGTGGAAGTGCATGTTCTAGTTCTCACACTATGTAGATATATTAAGAGGTTGTGTGCCCATTTGGGGCCAAATTTGCTTCGAAGCAGCCATTGATGTTAAGTGGGTGTCTTCCTGGCCATAGCAATCTCTTCTTAGGCTCCTGCAGTTTCCCCTCTCTCTCTGGTACAGTTTCACAGCTACTGTATATAACATCTGCCCCACAGTCTAGCTCGAACTAAACCCTCTCCCCATTTACCTGTTTTTGGATTCCTGCCATCCATGGCTCTGATGCTCGAGTTCCTATAACGCCTACAAAGTAATGGTCATCAGTGTCTGTGTTGCCCTGACTTTCTATGATTTCGTTCAGACCTACTGCGTCCCTTGAGCGACATAATGCAGCAAAATGTAATTGTTTCCCTACATTTCCAACACTCTGCATCTCTCGTTGGGCAGACTCTCTGTCATGGTCAACCACCCAAGACATACATATATATCAGGCAGATGAACTCACACTGGATATCAATCTGTGTTTCTTTTACTTGCTGCAAGGATTGAGAAGCTGACAACAAAGTGTCCTTCCTTTCACTGAGGAGCAGTGACAAACATACCGTACATCCTTTTGTAGCAAACAGAATTTGCGTCATTGGTTTCATTGTCATCCCACAAATGGTTAACCAACATCCTCATGCTCACTTTATCAAAATGTCAATGCAAAGAGGCCAAGGCATTTTCATATTACGCCATTAACATTCCTTTTTTTAGGATTAACTTGTGTACCATCTATTCGACATTTCATTTTATAGCGTTAGCTTATGTAACATCTCTTTGACATTTCCTTTTTTAGCATTAGCTTTGATTACATATATGTACAATTTCTCCAACACCTTCCATAATTGTTTTTGGCCAAATCCTCCACACTCTCCTTGCGTCAGATTATTTGTTTTGCCATCTCTGTTTTCTGTCATTATTCTTGGTGTTGATAATGGCATCCGTGTTTGCCTTGTTCCCCATATGAAACTGTGGAGTATTGTCTGTTGTACTGTTTCACTCTTTGTATGGCGTTAGCAAGCGTTAGGTCAGAGTCCATTTGTAGCTGTTCAAATAGTAAATTGTCTCTTATTCCAACGACTATTCTGTCCCTTATGAGCTCCTCTTTCAGAACTCCAAAGCCACAAGTTTCAGCAAGATAGGTCACTAATGTGATATAGGCCTTTGCTGTCTCTCGGTCCTGGTGACGTCTGTTGTTGCACTGTGCTCTTTCAAGAATTAAGTTGTGTTTCGTGACGTGGTGCTGTTCAAATGCTGCTTTGACGGTCTCATGATTCTTTTTAGCTGCATCGGTAAATGGTAAAATTGCTAGCACTTCATTTGCTGCATCACCCATTGCATAAAGGTGAAAAATAACCAAATATTCTTCCCCCTTTTTATTGAGAGCCGTTGGGATGCGAAACCTCTCCAATCTGCGGATCCACCGAGGCCATTCTGCTGGTCTTAAAAAGTCGAACTGGTTTGAGGTTGTTAGTTGTTTGAGAGACGGTGCACCTGACGACCCGGAATCTGAACTAGCTCTGTTTGGATTCACCAATTAACACTCTTACTGAAACCACAGCGGAGACTTAGTTTTCCACCACTTATCACACCGTGTTTATTGATGACAAGGGACACCGGTGAGTTGCTCTTAGAGGTATCTCTCCTTTACTATTGTTTAGGTAAAAGCACGTTAGACAACTTTGCATTCTGAGAACTCAGCCCCTGAGGAATAGCAGTCCCACTACTACCCATACGTGTAGTATGTTTAGTCATCAGCTGAATCATTCATTCTGTCATCCAGCTTGCTTAAAAGGACCACGTTAAAGAAAATACTTGCTTAAGAATATCTCCAAGGTCCCCTGTACAAGGTTATGTTGCTGAGAGGAGGTTGAGGGTTATTCTGAGCAGCTTGCCAAGGCTACAAACGAGGAAAGGACATTAATAAAGGTAGAAGAGGTTGCGATCTGTGAGTGAACATGATTGATGCAAGCATGCCAGCACACAGCAGCACTCTCGCTGTGCCATGATGGGTATGCGACAAGCAGGAAGAAGAAATGAATTGACACTAGGGTTAGAGTGACAAAATGCTCAGCAACAGCAGCAATGCACTGTGGGTGTTGGTCAGCGCCATGCACGCCAGCAGGGATAAAGGCTTGTAGAAACACAGGACAAAAATATGGAAGTTACCTTGCAGTTATCAGTTCTATGGATGCTGAAGATACATGATATCCACTGCAATATCTTGATGCATCCCAATCTGTATGTGTGTGACCTAACTACTTCACAATGGCTGAGTCTTTGCTACATCCTGTGTATCTCACCAATGTATTTGTATTTTCATGTTTGTGTCTGTGCGCTTTTTCTTGGAATCACATTGAGCATTCAAAAGATGACTGTTTGAATTTCGCATTCGTAGGGAAAGCAGGAAGCCAGATCCAGACCTAGGGCTCAGTCACCCATGACTACAGTTGCCGACCTTATCTCCATACGAATCAATGGACTCGCAGTAATAACAGTGATCTGTGGGACCGACATCAAAGAAAGCAGTGATTTGTCCACAAAGCCTTGTGATTGCATGTGTGAACGCTTGCAGTGGAGAAGACTTGATACTCTGCATTGCATTTACACACAGAAAGATATTCACTCATATTTCAAAAAGATTTTTAGTTAGCAATTTGCCATTGCTTAATTGTAATGGTTAGTGTCTTTTTTGAATGTGTTTTGTTTTGTGGAGATGCTATAGAATATCACAGAGGTTTTATTTCCGTTGTTTCGACAGCCACCAATTTGCTCTTAGCAGGATAGGGATTTGATAATGATACTGCCAGAGAGCAGAACAAAGACCTGAGCAACTGTACATTACCTATGAGGGAACTGATGAAGGAACTCATTGTAGCCAAAATAAAAAAGTGTATGAATCAGAACACAGATAAATTGAGCCTAAGAAAAGAACAAAGGACAGCATTTCAAATTAGATTGAAACTCTGATACAAATGACAACCAAGGCAGTGTTCCTTTATATAATCACTACAGAGGGAGGAACCTCCAAAATGTTTTTTGTTTTTTGTTTTTGTTTTTTTTTCCCATTAGGTAAACTTAGACAGAAACACACACTACATATTCAAGCACATAGGTGAGACTGCTGAGACGAGTAAGTAACTAAACACATAGCGCTTGGAATACAGCAGGATTTCAAGCAATTAGGAAAAGTATAACGCACATTTTAGATCAGAAGAACTGTAAGGCATCAAGGCCCAAAAACATGAAGGTACTAAAAAGCAAAATGAAATGTTTGTAAATGGATTTTGATCATGGTGGATTTAGCAAATCTTATGTAACAATACGGCGCAGCAGAGAATATTTGACATCATAGTATTTTGGTATATTTATTACTAATGTGGTTAGGAGTTATTATTAAGGTCTTAATACACACATACATACACACACTACATACATTATTTTAGCTGGTAACTACGGTTATCTTGACATGCATCATAACTGATTTATTATTGTAATTTTTAGTAGCCATTTGTTGAAAACATTTGCATGTAAATATCAGGTTAGTGCATATGCATTTGCATACCAATTTATTAATCTTGTGACAGGACAGTAGAAACTTAAGTTGGATGCTTAAGTTGCAGACGCTGTGTTAATGTGCTATAGTTAATAATTACTCAATATTTACAGCTAACAAAGATTGAATAAACACTTGCAAATGTGCAAACACGCAGATGTCGCTCAGTCATGCTCCCCTCTCACCTTTTGACTTCTATCAACACTCAAACCCCCACGCTTGAGCATCTCCTCGGCTCTCCCCAGCCTGGGGCATCTCTCTGGAGCCATTATGCACTCTGACATGCCCCGCTGGCTCCATGAATGTTAATAGGAGTGGGGATCCAAACACGGACTCAAGTTATCATACACATGACTCTGTGTCATAAGGCGTATGTTCGCAATTTTGACAAACAACGCTACACTTGCTGCATGTTTGTACACAAGTCAGATGTACTCTGATGGTGACAGAGACGTTCGTGTTTACTTCCCTGGACATGACATCTACACACATGCTTGGCTTTGCAATCTGAGGATAGCGACCATTGTAAGAGAGAACTAAAACCTGTCGTGTTCCACTGTATACAGTGGAACATGACAGGTTGTCAGAGCACACTATAGGTTACTGTAAAAAGTAACCTATAGAATTTACCCAATAAATCTGGAGTAATGATTTACATAAATCTTTGGGGGGTAAATTTAATTCCATATATTGAGTATATGATAACTGAAATAAAAAAGCTATGAAATACTTAAATACAGAGATAAATAAACTCCACATTTATGTATATATTCAACAGCTACTTACTCATTGAAATTGGATAAAATTACTCTTGCTTGCTAGTAGATAATACATGATGATTACTTATCAAAGTTAATTAATATCAGTTAGTAACCATTTCTCATTTGGAGAAGGTAAGATGTATCCCCCAAAAGAGAAAAGAAAAAGAAAAAAAAAAAAAAAAACACCACAGAATAAAGTGCCATGAAACAGGTTCACACGACATTTCAAGAAATTAACTTGTTTTCAAGTATAATAATTGACAGCTTCAAATATTGTCTCAACAATTTTGGACAATAAAGCATATCTTCCTGTTTTAGCATATCCAGATTGCTCAATAAGAAAGAGGAGTGAGGAGATCAGAGCAGAGCTCTGGCCAATGAAGATTTTCTTGTATCTAAACTCTTGTGTCTCTTCAGCTTTACACAACAGTGACTGACCAAATCTGCAGTCCAGGTGCATTTATACAACAAATAACTGAACTGCCTTGTTTACATGCAGCAATGAGCCACCAAATGATCAAAAAACACAGAATAAAGTTCATGAACCTGTTTAATAACTCACTGAACAGCTTCAGAGGTTGTTTCTGGACATCCAGATTGCTCGATAATGAAAAGGAATAATGAGGACATGAGAGCAGAGAGGAGGAGAAGTGAGGAGAGAAAAGAAGAGAAAGTGAAAGGAGAAGAGAAGAGAAGAGAAAACGAAAGAAGTGAGGAGACCAGAGAAGAGAGGAGAAAATGAAAGAGGCGAGAAGATGTCCACTCACATGATGATTTTCTTGTATCCATACTCTTACTTGTGTCTCTTCAGCTTTACACAACAGTGACTGACCAAATCTGCAGTCCAGGTGCATTTTTTACAGCAAATAACTGAACAGCCTTGTTTAGCAATGATGCACCAAATGATTCCAAAAAAAAAAAAAACACAAAATGAAATGCAGTATAACAGCCTCATTCAACATTTCAATGAATGACATGTTTTATAAGTCATTAAGCTAACAGCTCCAAATGTTGTTTCTGGATAACTGGCTAATGCTAACAACACTCTCAGAGGCCAATTATTCTATTTCAAAACCCAAAAGCACACACACAAACTCTACAAGGTCGTTCCTGTGCATGTACAGTATCAAACATCTAGGTAAGGATAGAACAGATGAACACCATTCTTTAGTTTTGTGCTTGCTCTCACTCTCAGAGATAGGATGAGAATAAAAGAAACTAACAAATGGGGACGGAAAGCGGTTACAGTATAGAGGGAGAGATCAAATGTTCTTCAGGCTACACTCAATGGTATTGACCAGACTGGCCACTTTCTATTGGTTTTCCTTTTCTGTCAATCTGGGGAAGTCAGAGAGCAACGGAGTGGGCTGAGAGGTTGCAACATACAGGTACTTATGTATGTATCCATCTGTACATATATTCATAAGTTTCTGTGTGTGTCTGCTGTCTGTCTGTCTGTCTGTCTCAGTGGGTGTGGACGGGTCTGTGTCTGTAAGAGAAGAAAAATAAGAAAAACACACTCCACCACAACTCCATCTAGTTATGTCCACACAAAAGTTTAGAAATGTGTGTCTATTGCACGAGCTTATTTTTGAGGCTGTGGTCCTTCTTCAGTAGTTTGTCCCCGTCAAGTTCCAAAAAAGTTTTTGAAAAGCTTCAAATATGTTCTTCAGCTGCTTTGGATATTCAAGTTTGAGGGAATATATCAGTTCCACCAGAAGTACGCAAGCCTTTTATTTGGCTTCCACATCCTTCCATGACTTGGTTTTCCTCAATCACAATGGACACATCTGATGGATCCTCCTCAGCCATGATTTTGTGTATCATGATCACCTTCATTGTATTGTCTGTCTACATGTTCAAAAGAAAGAAACAAAAACAAGAAAAAAGTACACCTTTTTGATTTTATTTAAGATGCTGTTTCAATACATTTCAGTTTATCTTGCAGAGTTAAGGAGAGCAGAGGGGAGCAGACAGAAGATGAAAGGAGAAGGGGAGAAGAGGGAAGAGAGAGAGAGAAAAGAGGAAAAGAGAAGAGAAGAGGGGAAAAAAGAGGAGAAGAGAGGAGAGTAGAGGAAGACACGAGGATAATAATAATAATAATAATAATAATAATAATAATAATAATAATAATAATAATAATAATAATTATGCAGTAATGCACTCTATTTGGAGGTGCCTTTCAAAGCACTCAAGGACACCGCACATTTAGTGCAAATAATTAGATGGATAACAGGATG
>OMPJ01015397.1:20887-63536 GCA_900312935.1 Carapus acus | reverse complement strand
CACACGCACACGTAACTGGATCGCCACATACTGTAACACATTTCTTTTTCATTTTAAAACAAGAACCCCATGTGAGCCAGGCGACCTCAATAAACAGAAGGTGCTCAGCTATTTCCCAACAAAGGTACCGCAAACTGGATTTTAAGGACAATCCAGATTGACCATAAAAGAGAAAAGGTATCTTTAGAATGCAGGGATGAAATTAACTACATCACATATGTATTCTGAGGCAATCTTATTTAGTAACCACGTCAAATTTACTCACTCCCCTTGTGTATAGCCTGACCTCTCCACAACTAACAAGGTGTCACACAGAGCAGAGTTTTAGAACCACTGACAAACCATTGTGACACAAGTCCTCCTCTTAGGTACATCAATCTTTGTCATACTGAGAAAAATAAATAAATGAATCACAGAGTCGAAAATTGAAAGACTCTGACACAATGTGAGTACAGATAATCACCTCTTATAATAGTATTTGATAAAATCCTGACGGTATTTTTGTCGGAAATAACATACTGGATAAGCAGATTATCAGATGTCCGACAGTCTGGCATCGTCCCTCTGTCTCTCTCTCTCTCTCTCTCACACACACACACACACACACACGCACGCACGCACACGCACGCACACGCACGCACACGCACGCACACGCACGCACACACACGCACACACACGCACAAATCGGATGTTGATTATCGTCAGGTCACCTCTTCCTCTAGAGGTTAACATTAAATTTGAAAACAAATATAATGAAGTTCACCCAAAGATAGACGCACATAGACAAACAATTTAAGTTGTTTTACTCAACAAAACTTTTTTTCTGGTTAGTTGTTAATTGCCCACACTCAAAACACACGTACACACTTCAGCCAAACATCTGGAATAAGTACGGATTGTCCTGGTTCACCTTACCTTACTTCAGGTGCAGGGAATCCCTTCACTATGCAATCGAGCTGCACTTTGGTGCCTTCGGGGACCTCTCGGCTTTTCAGTTTTTGGCTGAACTGAGGCGGTTGACATGCAGGGTCTGCTAGGTAGCAGTTTTCTGTCGGGGCAGGGACCGTCAGTGCCTCCATTTCCTGGGAAGTAGAGTCACAGTAACGCTCCTCTGCGACTCTGCATTCCGGAAACTCCTCCGGCCCAATCGTTGGTTGGAGCTGGACCTCTGGTTGGTGGTCAACAGGAGGGCAGGGTTCCTCCGTCTCTACCTCCAGGGACATTGCAGGGCGCTCCCTGTCGTCTGGGCTGAGAGGGTGAACCGTTCCATCATTTTGGATCTTGTTCTGCCCTCTACTTCTGTGCGCCTTGCAAGATCGGGGCCGTACCCTTTTGGAACTATTGGCCTTGAACAGAGAGGAAAGCTCCTCGATGAAGTCTGCAGCCTTGTTGAGGAACTCCTTCTTGGACTGGGTCTCCAAACCATACGACATGTTCCTCGCCGAACTGTTGAATTCAGGGACGTCCCCACCCACGGCACTGCTATTCCTGATTGTGTTATCCTGCTGTTTGGAGGTTTTGTGCACCTTTCTGTCCGCTGCCAAAGCTGCATGTGTCGGGAGTTCTTTGTTTTCTGGCGCATCAGAGAGCACAGGAGCGGGGCTGGTGAAAGAAGCAGAGGGCTGAGTAGAAAAAGCATCAGAGGCTGAATGAATAGTGGCGGGAGCAACCGAGAGGGCTGGTGAAGGTGTGACGGGGGCTTTGACCTCTGCCCTTTCTTCGCGGGACTCGTGTCCGATGGCTTGTCGCGCCAAATTGACACTCTTATCCAGCTCTTCCTGACTGAGAAAGGCGGACAGGTCTAGGAACTGGGGGTCATCACGCCCGACAGAGTCCTCCGATTTGCCTTTGAGCGATCCGTAAACCAGGAGGCGTGAGGACGAGGAGTCCGAGCGGCTCATCTCAGTGTGGCGCTGCTGGGCTCTGGCCTCAGCGAGGTAGCTCTCCCGTAAGAACTGAGACAGCGATGGTGATTGGTCGCTGCTGGTCTCTTGCATACTGAAAAGAGGAAAACGGAGGATGGTAAAAAAAAAAATATATATGAACATTAGTCATCAAACTCCTGTTTACCGAAGGAAGAACTTGACCTCCAACCAACAGCTGGATAAACGGTTTAAGCAAAATAAACAATTTCAACACTGGGTTGTAGCTACAAAGGCATGAAAAGAATGAAGTGGACACATTCCTGGATGTAATTCAGGAAAGAATTATATTTTCACATGATTCTAACGTCTCCTCTATAAATTCTGAAAGGACTCATGTGTTTCATGGCTGGTATAAGTAGGTCAGACATGTCATAGGTGGGGTGCTGAAACGTGTATAAATACATACTGTATAGACCATACATACTCGGTTAACAGGATATCGGGTTTGTGCACCGACACAGGATCTGGACCGGCACAGGCAGACTTTCCGATCCAATCCTCCGTATACAAATATTTCTATGATGTTCAGTCAAGAGCCGATTTCTGACATGAAGCAGGAGTAGGTATTGAATCCAGACACGAGATAGGGGCCTGCATATGCCTCTGACACTCAAATCGGCGCAATTAAGCGACGCAGCAATGCCCTTCCAACAGACCTGTGGCTGCAGCTGTTGTGTACATTAATCCTTTGCAAACAGCCTCCAAGCCCACCAAGTCATATCTAATAATAGCCGAAAGGGGGGCGGGGGGGTCAGTTTACACGGAGAATATTGGGGGGGAAAAAAAACACTGTCTCATCCCCAGCAACACGCCCCCCCACCACCATCCCAACCACCATCCGTCCCCTTTATCTTTGTTATTATAATGTTGATTAACCAAAACAATCCCAAACTTAATTACATAGACAATAATGATAAAGTGGTATAAATAGGCCGGCGCGTGTTGAGATAACAGCGTCACAGGCAACATTGATGAAGAAGTGGTGGTTGAAAGACAGAGCTAAACACACACACGCGCCCCCGCACACACAGCCACAGGAAGCTTAGGATAACTTAATTAAATTAGCGCTGAACTTTCGCCAACACGCTAAAATAGACCCGTGCTTGTTGGTGATTCAGTGTCAGATTGTCTGAGGCTCTGAGCAGCATTACTGGCAGGTGATGCCAAAAGTCAGGCAACGGGAATCTGTAATAACAATCAAAACAAGGGGGGAACAGGGGGGTGAAGTTTGTTTTACCTTCAGAAAAATCCCCCAGATGGCCCCCGGCGCTGCGACTGGCAAATCCTCCGGGTGCACCTGTGCTCCCACAGGGGGGAGATTCCAGTCTTGCGTCTGCCACCACCAGGGGAAATCTTGGGGAGTCAAACAGCTGCAGCGGCCTTCCCGCTTTTTCTTTCTTTCGCTAACCTTGGAGTTTTACAGGGTAAAGTATGGAGCCGTGTAGCCACGGTAACCTGTCGGCGGTAAAAGTAGCAACATTTGTCAGCGCAGGGCTCGCAAGTTATTTTGGGGAGGCCTGGCCCATGTGCCTGGGTGGTGTCCATGCTCATTGGCCAGGGGAGGTGCCTTCTGTAAAGGGATTCCTCCTCCGGCGATCCGTCAAACCCCTTCGATCTACAGAATTAGAAGACCCCGGCTGAGCAACACGTACTATACAACGTTAGCACAGCATTTACATGCGCGAGTGGCATTGTCTTCAGAGATTTGTTTGTAGGAATCCTTTGCTACTCTGTATGGAAGAATCTCGGACAGTTTCAGAACTGACAATGTCAACGAAAACCTTCAAAAACCAAGTTTAGGCATCTGCGCATCTTTAATTACACTTAAAACAGTGTAAGTTTCATGTACCAAAAAAAAAAAATCCCAAACATTTAACCCTACTAGATCTGAGACAGCAGCTAGTGACCACCAATTTCCTTTAAAATGCAAAAAACACTATTTACAACATTGTTCAAATTATGTGTTACACAAACAGTGGACAAGCTCTCCAAAGTTCAAAAACACCAAGAGATGTTTTGAGTGACACCTTTTGTTTCTAATGCAAGGACAACAGGGCATGTTATCGATTCTCGAATAAATTCGGTCTAATTGTCCAACAGTAGTAAAAATAAAGAGTTATCTTGTGTAGCTGTCGCAGCTCTCTGGCACTTGTCATGTGGTTTAATGCAGCAAAACTGGTTTAATTCAAAGATATGGCTCAAATGTACCACCTACTGCAAGAAATGAGTAGCTAGCCAACACAAATGGAGGATTTGGTGAAGAATGATCACCGTGTCGACACTGTTAGCTTGAATCCTCATGTGCAATGAGGGCAAAGACGCGAAAACAAAATCAACAACCACAAACCTCTTTGGCCCTCCCCTGGGCTGAAGGGTGCAGGCTAATCCACATGCTGTAGCAAAAGGTGAACAAAATCAAATTGTGTGAGGTTCTGTCTGTTTCTGGTCACGTTCATTTGGAGATAGAATGGGGCAAGCCAGAGAACACGAAGCACTGATACGTGGACATTATTATTAGCTGCAGATCGTCCCCATTAGTCCACTTCATCAAAGCCACGCCAGATGGTCCCTTGTTAAAAAGGGTAGGAATGACAGAAGCGTCCTCGCCCCGTCCCACTTTGAGGACAGGTCGATTAAATCTCCGACACTCTGAAGGCACTCGACACATGAGAAAAACATCAAACCATGACACCGTCTGACTACTCAGAGAGGTGTTTGCATCTTCATCTTCTTCATCACCGTCATCATCATCTCAAAGCACCGTGGTGAATCGGTGTGCAGCATCGCAGGTGGGAATCAACCCGATTCGGCCGCTAAGCGTCCTTTTGTTATTAGTCACAGTGTTCTCCCATCTCCGCTTGAGGTGCGTTGGGGCGTTGGCGTGAACGTTCTACCCTGAAGGCAGGGCTGAAGTTGTGGTAGAGACGAAGGAGGCACAGTCAAGAGGTGTGGGAGCTACGTGGCCGCGCTGAGCGTCCTATCAGGAGTCTTCGCTGGCTCGCTTGCGAGATTGGTCGCCTCTGAAAGAAAGCGGAATCCCCCAAAAAATCTTATTAACAGCATATTCATTTCCAGGAGTCTATGAATTTAGACGGACACGTACCCTCCTTTGCAACCACCATTGATTTTACTCACGATTTGACTAACAGGTGCTATGCCTTTTCAGAGGGACTAACGTAAAGGGTTGGGGTTTTTTTCGTACTTGCTCGTGTTTATAATAAAGCCTATGAAACCGAGGGAACTGTGCTGAACAAATGAAGGTCTCCAGAGCACCATATGACAAGTGTGAACAGATGTAGAAATACGACGCCATAAGCTCACCGCGGGAAGCCGTTCATCGAGAGCTCCATCTGAAGCTTCTGGTCGTGAGCGGCGTAGTCGGACAGCAGCGACTCCACGGCGGGAGGGTTGATTTGAGGAATAAATCCCGAGAAGAGGGCCGGGGCGAGCTGGGCCCACTCTGGAAGAGAAATTAAAAAACGGTCGAAAATTAGAAGTGCGATGGTGGTGGGCGACAGCTACACAAAGCTAAATCTTTTTTTGACTTATAGGATTAAAGCCTAAAGCGGCAGTGCAACCTCAGACACAGACACAGATATCTAAGTTATGAAGTAGTGTTCTGTTGTAAGGACGATGAGGGACAGGACGACATTGCAAAACAAACATGTCGCTCACCTGGTTGTAGACTATAAAGGCCTTTAACCACACTGGCCATGGTTGATGGCTGAACTTGGAAAGGGATGGAATGGGCTTTGATGAGTAGAGCTGAGGAAAACACAAACACATTTCCAGATAAATTAGGCAGACCGGACCGAGACACAGTCCTTGTTAGACGTAATATTTACTGTATGTTAAAGGCTCATGACTCGAGGGACGTGGCACAGAGCTGACACTCTACTCACGCATTAGAGTGTTGACATGTTTTTCTGCGACATGATCGGCAAACAGCTTCATTAGATCGTCTTTCAGGTCTCTGTTGAGTTTTGACTCAATGTAAAATTTGTTCTGGAAACAAGAGCGAAAAGATACAGACTGAGATGTAATTTATGTGAGAAACATACAGAGAGTCTAGTTCTGGACAGAATGAGACTAAAGAATTGCTTTTTATCTGATTTATATACAATTATTCTTTGAAAAGAGTACCTACCAAGTACATAAACACAGGAACTATACACTGAAGGGAAGCTGTGTACTGCATTAGTGCAATGTTGAAGTTCTCAATGAGGTTCTCCAGTGGGCTGGCCTAGCAAATAAAAACACATCATCAAACCCATTTTATACAGACAATTTGGTTAATACTTGTTTAATTTTTACAACAGTCACTCGCCTGTAAATGGAGGGAAACCTCTTGCAAATGTTTTGTGATTTTAGATGTTAAATCACTGTACAGCAACTCAGAATGCTGCTGGCAAACACACTTGTAGACATAACTGCAAATAGAGAGCAGAACATCTATAAAAACAAATCAACAAACAAACAAACAAAAAATAAACTAGATTGTCAACAATACCTGACATAATTCTGCAATTCTTTTGGCATCGGTATACTTTTAAAATGTAATGAATGGACGGATAAAGACAGTATTCCTTCACATCCAAATGAAACCACTACCCAGCCCTTGTTAGCTCGTAAGAGAGTTCAATCATCTGGGACGTCCATCTAGGACTAGCCTCCAGGGAAAACCCATACTAGAAGGTGGAGGAATTTTATCTCCTGGCTGCCTTTGGAACAACATGGGAGGATAAAGAGGGGGACAGCTGCTTAGTCCGCTTGGCTCTGTGTCGTCTGCTTCTGACCTCAACCTTGATAAGCTTGGACAAATAGTTGGATGAATGGACCTGTTGTGTCTCACCTGTATATCTGCGCATAGGACACAGTAACATGGTCTGAGGGCTTCTGGATGAGCAGGAGATCAACTGCTTTCTCCAGGTTGGGCCAGTGATTCTTCTTGTAGTCTTCCACTGCCATTGCATTCAGAACTACATGGGAGAAGAGATGAGGCGGTGAGGCCGCAACGACGTCAAAAAGCAGCATTTCTCTCTACTTGACGCCCTACTAAGGCCTTTGGATCCAGGCAGCGGGTCCGACGGCGGCATTGCAGCCGATTATAGCAATTTAATCCCGTCAATATGACATTAACGGTGAAATTTGGCGTGTGCCGTTGTGTGACTTACGGAATTTGGAGGTTCCGTCCAAACTGAAATTCCCCTGCAGAGCCGCAGACGGAGCCGTGTTGTCACCCTCGCTGACTTCGCTACTCTCGCTGCCCGAGTCCGAGTCGGCAAACTTCAACCCACCGGCGCTGCAGAACCGTGCCTCTTTCCGCCGAACCCCGAATTCCCCCAGCTGGACCGGCGGGGCGCGGACAGCGAGCGGTACCGAACTCAGACCGGACAGCTGCTGTCTCAGATAGGTGCGGACTTTCTCGTTGTTCGAGCAGTAGTTGTGGTTGTGGTCATCTTTCACACCCAAACTGTCCTCCTCCATGCTCTCCATCTTAGCAACCGCTAACTGTGTGACCGAAGTTAGCCTCTACGCGAAGACATCTCAAAAGGAGGGATAAACACCGACAGTGTCAAACGTCTGTGGGTTCCATCTGTTTTCCTGTCGCTCGCCCAAATTTTTACGACATGTCGCGTCACAGCTTACGGTAGACTACCGGGAAATGTAGTTCAGGAGACGCTTCACAGCACCTAGGCCATATCTGTTGTAGCGAGATTTTAAAAAATCGCAGCACGTGGAAGAGCAATTGATAATTAATAAAAATGAAAAGTCCCGACCCCTCCGTGGCCCGCAAATATTAGAACTAGCAGTGTTTTTTCATAACTTCGGAGGGCATGACGTACTAAATTAGGTATACATGTGATGCTCTGTGGCTGTAACGGCAACAGTATGTTACATTCAAATTTGGTGAATAACATGGACAAAGGTCACGTAAGGGTACGTCTTGCCCCTGTAATTGCCAATTAATTTGACTATGCAGCACTGTTGTATTGCTGTCCTTCAGGAAACAAGGCTTCAGCTGAGACAAAAACACAATTATGAGAACAATATTGATGTACAAAATTATTTATCTTTAAACTGTAACGAAAAACGACCTTTCAGCATAACTTATCATTGTATAGGCATATCCCAACAAAAAGGGTTTCACATACCATCTGCCCATCAACACAATGTTTTGAGGCAGCACAATGAAAATCTAAGTATTTTATTCCAAAAACGACACAGGCAATAAAACCAACTTTATGAGCAGAAAAAAGTGCCATGTCTTCAATGTGAACTCATTGAAACGTTACATTAAACCTCAATATTACAACTTAGTATACCTTTGTATAGATTAAAAACTATCATCTACTCTTTGCCGAGTATGTCTGATGTCAGAGTATAAAAATAAGAGGCTTGACCATACAAAGTAGCTGCCACATGTCAGAATGCAAAAACGTATTGACAACTATATTAATCCCAGGTATTCAACAATGGGTGAGACATACAAAGCTTATGCAAAAACACAGGGGTGGACGGAAGTGTTCTTTGGTCTAAATTAAAGAGTAGTGATGCTTTTCCCAGATGATTTACTATTATGAAAAGGCAAAGATGAATTGTCTATATTGCAGGATGGAAAATGTGTTCAAGTAAATCATCCGAACATCACTCACGTGTCTTAAACGCATAGTACCCACTATTTAATAGAGTAGGCGGACATATTTACACCAAGTATACAATAAGTACATTAAACGATGACACGCGTGGGTCAACGTATGCTCCGTCTTTGACTCCCGATTGAGGAATTTTATGTGAATGATAAGACTGCTGCACAATGCTTGCCACAGTGGTTGAGAGTATGAGGTAAAATGTCTGAAATATGAATACAGAACTGCAAAAGCAGAAGTGCACTGTAGGAAAAACAACGATTGAACTACTGCATCATGTTTAGTGAGCATTACACAGTATGATATTTCAGACAAATATGCATGTGTCTTAAGTGGGCACTGAAAGGAGAAAGATAAAACCAAGAAACAAAAAAAAGAAAAGGAAAAAAAAAGAAAGAAATTGCTGCATACGCACACAAATATGTCACTCATTTTCAACTAAATGAAAATGAAGAGTAAGGCTGATGGACAAAAAAATATATGAAACATATACATATATATATATATATAAAAAGACAATTAGTGCTTTTCCGACGGGTATATTACATTTTAAGATGTGTAGTACTGCTTTGAGTCTGTTCCAAACTGCTGTCTGTCTGAGAGTTTGATGTGGCCTCATCGTCCTGTGAGTGAGGTATCGTGTCTCTGAGAGAATCCTCTCCCTCCTCCACCAAAAGGTTCGCCTCCTCCGGCTCGCTGTCCTCGTCCACGCCGTCTGCGCTGCACTCGGACTCCTCGCTCTCGCTGCCGCAGGAGCTCGACGTCTCGTCCTCGGAGTCGGAGTAAACCTCGGCGCCGTGGAAGATGTAGTGATTTGGCGTTTGAAACAGGTACTGTTCAGCTGCAAAGGACAAATGCAGGTGAGGGTCTGAGAGCAAATGGGAGAATGCAACTATGTTTTCACTTTGTTCGGCAAACAAGCAAGATCTGGAAAACTAATGCCTTCTTTCATTTTTTGATCTCTAAAGGGCTGAGGTCATGAAGCAGTAATTCATGTCTGATCACAGTTCAAGGAAAATACCCCCAAGATAATGTATACAACTGCATACAACTTACTTTCCAGGCGCCTACTGATTGGACTTCTATTTATTCGACTCATCCAGCATCGCCTACGAAACTCAAGGTTGGAAGCTTGGCTCCTCACGTCTGCACCATCCTCTTTCGGCGAATCCGTTGTTGTTGCCTCCAACGACTCGGGTATCTCGCTGTGACACCGAGGCTGCGGACAAGGCTCGGGCGGGGCGACGCTTTCCGTATTTTCCGAGACATTCGAAGCCTCTTCGGGAGGGGTAACGGTGGAGTCTGTGCTTTGCTGCCTCTGCTCGTCCTGGGACGCGTCGCTGCAGGCGGACGAGGCCTCGCGCGGCGGTAGAGGTCCCGCTAACCGAGGCGGTTTCTCCGTGATCTCGCTGAGTCTTACGGTGTTGTAGCAGAGCTGCTCAAAGTCTCCGCCCAGTCGGTGACAGAGCTCGTTGATGATGACGTCGCAGTCGCCGAGGAGCTCCACGTCGAAGTTGAGATGAGGAAGCTGCTCCCTGTTGATTAGGATCTGAGGCACTTCATGAGGAATGGAGTCTGGGGATGAAATGAAAGCGAGACAGAAATTTTATCGCAATATATGATAACAGAACTACCCGTGTGTTTAAGAGTGTATATAAACAGAACTTACTTGGAATGAGAGCAACTGGTCGAACTTTAAGTGACGAGCCGATGACGATCAATAGATCCACTTCATCTTTGTCTTGCTTCATGGCTCTGTGAAACATTTCCGGAAGATTTTCTCCAAAGAAGACGATGTCAGGCTTCATGATGGCCAAGGGAATATCTGGGCACCGCGGACAGTGAGGGACAACCTGTACATGGAATGATGACCGATTTGAAAATAATGGAAAAATAATGAGGAGGGGAAAAAACAACAACTTGAGATCTTCAAATTTTAGACGGAGGGTTCCTCACTAAGCAGAGTTTTGTGGATTTTACCTTACAACCATCAAGGACAGGGTCAATGATAACAGCTCAGTAAGCATGAATCATACATTCCATGGGTGAAGAGATGACTAGTTGTCCGTGTTAACAGGACAAATTGCGGTTGCAGACTTGACAGTTCTTACACACCGCAGCTTCTATGCGTCTGCTTGACATGTTTTGTGGCAGCAGTTGTACAAAAACACAGAAAAAAAAACACATTGTTTACATACCTTCTTGTATCACAGCTGTGAGGTAGAAGACAGATAGTAATGCAAAGGTGGTGTGTCTGTTTGAAAGCTTGGCACAGTGCACAATGGGACAATGAGGGAATACTTTACCCATTAGAGGGATTGATTTTTCACATTTTCTTGTAGGAGCTACAATTTGGATTTGTGTTTAAATTGCAGTCTAATACTAACCTTGTCAGATACTAAATAGATTCTCAGCCTGCGACAGCTGTCCACAACAAGTGTTGGGAGACACCATTTGCACAAGTATACTGTATTCAACCAAAGCAACAAAGATACTGTACAAATAATGACGTTATTGCACTATGTCTGAGGTATTAATAGTAATTCCAAAGAAGGAAAAAACAAATCAAATGTGATATGCAAGTTAATTGATAAATGGAAATTATACATAAAACCAAATGTAACATGCTACGGCTAACACCGACGGCGACTACAACTACACAACTCTAATTTGATAAAAGGACATTCACAGTACTACAGTTTGCCAAGATCTCTTGAATAATTACCTGATTGAAGATGTCTTCTCTTATAGCTTCAGAGTCCATTTTGTGTTTACAGAAGAGACACGACGCCGTCGCAAACGACCCTGGAATTAAAAGTTATGGTGTATGACCCATCAGCATCACCATTACACGGAAAACAAACAACAATTATGGCCTATCTGCCGGCACACTCAGCCCACCGTGACACTGGATGATCCGCTGTACTCCGGCCACTTGCTCTAAGGTATCTATATTCTGGGTGTAGTTGCGCAGAAGCTTCCCCTGCTTGTCCAGCATCGATATGAATTTGTGACAAGGCGACGGCTGGAACTGGCCCGGGTAGATCTCCTGCAAAGAATCACACAAAATTATACGTAACTGACAGCAAAGTAAAGCTGCAGTCGAAGGGGAGCACTTCAATCCGATATATCTAGATCCATCCCAAAATCTCAGTGTCTTTAAGTAGAGAATGGGCGGTTGTGTCAGGCTCTCGGGGATCATTTGGGGCTCTAGTGTCTTGCTAAGGGTCACCTCCCCCTGACCTCCCCTCAGGTGGTGTGTGTGACCAAATGAGCAACCTCCTGGTTTCTAGTTAATTGTTGCATTGTCTGTATTGATTGGTGAAACGGGCCCAATGCAGCCACTTTGTTCATTACGTATGTATATATGATATTAAATACACAACAAATTGATGGTATTGAGACAGATCACAAAGCCAGAAACATCAACACTACTGCTATAAACTGAATGAAAGACAATTCAGTTAGATGCTCTACTACTTGGTAAGGATGTTGCTGCTGATAAATTTACATGGAAGAATAAATTCAGCAGTTTCATTTTTAACTACCAGTATTTTGTTCATTTCTACCATGCTGCCATAAAATCTCCCATAATTAGCACCCCTGGCGCCAGGGGGAATAAGTGATGTAACAACATTGCAACATTATATTAGAGTAAAAAAATGCTAACCACTAGCATCAAAAGAATAATATGAAATCTCATTGTTCTATGTAGCTATGACAAATAAAGCCAAAGTCTAATATGTCATTTGAGAGTATAGGCTCGTCTTGGGAGCAGTAAATGTGTCCTGGGTGGCTCTAGTAGAAAAGGGACAGATATGGAGCTCTGATCTTTGCCTGGTGACGGCAGCTGTTTATGGCATTAAACTTTGACCAAACTGCACATAGTGTGGAACCTCAACAGCTACACAGCTAAAGAACAGACTACAAAAAAACACTCTTACTGTTGATCATGTGAAACTGCCAGGAGGTTGATATAATGTGGATACAAATTTAACTCTCAGTCTAAGGGACAACAAGAGGTCAAGACTGCTAGACACAAAATGGCTATTCCACGCAAGCCATTACCCTATCAAACAATCCACAGCGCGGCCACACTCAAACATAAACATTAAGTCGTCCCATTGTTTAATTCTATGACCATTTCTAGCATTTTACCATGATATACAGGAAATAACTGTTGTGTTCTGTATTTCGTATACGGCTAGTTACAGGAGGAATCATTTCTCCATGCAGCTGTGTTGCGATGTTATGAAGGACCAAACTAACTAATGCTTGTAGGACACAGCAAAGTGACCAGCGTCAACAAACCTTAGCAAACTTGAAGAAGGGCCGTGGGTCTCTCCTGAAGTACTCGATATCAAACATAGCTTGCGGGTCTGGGAGGTCGGGAAAATCTACAGCAAGTCGAGCGTATATTCCATCCCTGGAGCGGAAATCTGGTATTCCACAAGAAACGGACACCTACAAAGAGCACATTATCAGTTTCTAGTACCACAGCAAAGCCCAGAACTATCTCCACAGTGTGCAGCATGTGGAATACTTACCCCTGCTCCAGTCAGCACAAGGATCTTTTTACTTTCTTGGAGGAGCCTGACCACATCTTCCAATGTGTTTATATCTTTCCGCTTTTTTCGTTTTGGCGGTTCCGAAATATTGATGATGATCTGCCATAACGTCATGTCATCCAGGTCTGGTGGTAGGACAGTCTCAGGGAGCAAATCCCTCAGAATCGTCCTCGGGTCTGTTTCTCTGATATGTTGCTGGATGAAACTGTAGGAACCTGGCAAAGAGGACAACAGACAGCTCAAAGCCATTTCTCAAACAAAACCTTTAAATGTACATCTCCTCTGTAGCAGCTTAGAATACTTGTTGCTGAAGTAGTACTCTGTGAAAGACGTCTCCGTACCTAACTGTGGTTGGGGCGTCCAATCGCTGGAGCTCGCGTGCGAGGATCTATCGTCTTCATCATTAAGGTGTTCTGGTGTGACAGCCAGGCCATTCGTGGGAAGGTCATCATGTCCACGACTATCAGAGTCTGTACGACAGGAAAGACAGAGTCCAAAAAAGGAGGTATGAACTTGCAAGCTCACCACAGTGTGGGTGTGTGTGAGCATTTTCAATCATTTCCTCAGGTGAACCTCTTGAATGGATCAATAGAGTATTGTACACAAACATTCATATATATTTCTACTACATCAACAATGGCTGGACTTTTATTTGTCTCCTGCATAGGGTTCCTGAACATATCCATGAAAAGTCCTCAGTGTGCTTCAGTCATTAAAAATATGCTGGCTTGCATTCAAGAAGTATCTCGATCTCGGGGCGAAATATGGACCTACACTAAGTCCAGCTGAATTAACGCAGTAAATCAGATCCAGGTACATGCAACTGATCCCTGGGGAGTTTTGCAGGATCTGTCACGTTAGCTTAGCACAATCTTGTGTAGTCCACATGCAAAAAAAATCAGTGTGACACAGATGTTCTTGTTTGCCTTTTTCCTAAGGGTCGTACAGTTTGCGATATGTTGGGCAATTTAGACTCTCCACATCTTCCAACTGCTTCTATTTGAGCTAACAGTGCTGAGAAGTTGAGACAAATTAGCATGCTTTGCGTTGCGCGCGCAAACCTTGGCATGCTTACCAACCCCCCATTACATACCGGCCAAGTTCCCGTCCGCCCCAATAAAAACGCTGTGATCCAGCTTCCCCGCTGTTTTAAGCGGCCCCGAGCCCACCAGGCCCAGTCCATTGTTGTCCCCTCCTAGCTCTGCCGGGGCCTGTTCTGCCGCCATCACCGGCTTCTCTTCCTTCTCCGCGGGCAGAGAGCAATTTACCACTGCCTCCACGCTCTCCGCGGCCTCGGAGACGCACGAGAAATGGTCCGCCTCAGTCATTTTGAATCCGTAGCTCGCCGCGGGGGTGATTTTGGACCTTTTCACTAAGGGCTCGTCCATATTGTACGCGCTCGAACAGGCCGTGCCGAGGATGTGCTCTCCGTCCGCCATCTTCAGCCTGCAGAGCCGTCGCTCACACAGCTGGCTCATTTGCATAACGCACGTGACTCACTGTCCGCCAGTAGTCACGCCGCCTGCGCTACGTTCATGACGTAAACCATAACAAAATACTGCTACGTTCGAATACCGTCGGAAATATCAAATTGATGTTAGTATCTGTAGCGCCCTCCGCCAAGCGAACACTGATGGAGATATAAAGCGGCTTACAAGTCCAATCGAGAATTTTATATTGCACATTACGATTTTGGCACAAGCATATTACCTAAACACTTGGTAGCGTCTGTGGGATCGGGTAAGAGACAAATTCGTCAGTGCTGTAAAAAATGAAATACAAATTCAATGGTGAATGAAATGAAAAGTGGCACTCCACAGGTGCAAGATGCACAATGCCGAAAACGCATTTTCGCCACGAGTGCTCAAAATTCCGTGCAGACAATGAGCTGTATCCTGGCACCTGAACGTACAACTTGTCATGTGGTGAAAAATGACACGTAGACTTTAAACGTAGCTTGTAGCTCACATGACATTATCAGTTCCTATTCAGATTAGGAGCAAAACCTGTGGTGAAACCTTGCAGACCGCAACATAGTCAAAACGACCAGAATAACGGAGACTCGCGGAACAAGACAGGGGGCGCTCACCAGAAAAGGAAAACTGTCCAGCTCGAGCCTAACACTCGGCATCAGACAGTTCCCAGTTCCCGACGCTGTATTCGTCTAAATCTCACGAATGGAGGCAATTCTGAACTGCAAAGCTGAAGACCTGGAGGATTATTATGGGCTATTAGGATGCGATGAACTGTCAACGGTAAGTCAATGCAAATAAAGTGTCGCCGCCTCCGTTATAACGTTAGCGCTGCGTTATCAAGTCAAGGATTCGTTGATCAGCAATGGAACACTAATGTCCCGCCTCAGCCAGGACAGTTCGTCGATTCACACGAGGAAAAGAAAAAAAGACTTTTGCACACTGTAAAAAAAAAACATGTGCAAATTTAGCAGAAACCTGTTGATTATCAGTTGATCTGCGCATCGCTGTTGTACTCGCTGAGATGGTGTTTAGTCGGAGCTGTTCCCACCGAATGGTAAATACAAGGTTCATTGACTTCTCAGTTTTTCCTGGAGCCAAACGTCTTTTGCTCCATCATCCTAATTCCGACGGTTATTTTCAGTGTTACTCACCAACATAGAGCCGTCGAAATCGTCGAATTTCGGCGAAGTTCGTGTGTTCCTCGTGAAACCCATCAACAGAGACACATAATGACACATTAGTGTCAGGCCACGTTGATTTATGCACAGACGAAGTACTCCCACCTGACGTCATTGGTTCGCTTTCGATGTTGTTACAATTTTCATTATGTTTTCACTGCAGGAATGCTGGGTTTTACCAATTCAGACGAACTTTGGGATTTACTGGTTGCTAAAACTAATGCAGTAGGATTTAATGGAGAATAAATGACTATGGAACACTCACCGCTATAATCCATGTGAATGTTTATTTTCTGTGTTACAGACTGAACAGATACTGAGTGAATACAAAATCAAAGCCCTGGCATGTCACCCAGACAAACACCAGGATAACCCCAGAGCAGGCAAGTACTGGACACACACTTTTACTCTGCAAACAATATCAACAACACAGAAACACAGTTGCCTCATTTTCAAACCTAATTTGTGAAATTTCTGTGACTCATCTTTTGTCCCCATTTGTCTCCATTTCCACTCAACCTCCATATTACTTCTCTGTCCCTGCACATCCACTTTCTCCGTCTTTGCTTCAAAGCTAATTATGTTAATTAAAAAGCTCCTTATCATAAAGAGAGTGTGTCATAATATTACCATAGTCAGGTTATTATGCTTTATCCATCATCGTCAACAGTGTTTGCCGTTGTTCTTTAAAATGTAGTCGCAGAGTTCCAAAAGCTGCAGGAGGCCAAAGAGGTTTTATGCAACGAAAGCCAAAGAAAGACCTACGACCTCTGGAGAAGAAGTGAGGTTATGATCTCCTTCCATGACTGGCAAGCTATGAGCGACTCTGTGAAAACGGTATTCTCTCACCAAGCCTGGTTTCAGCCTTTTCAATTCTTGGTTAGTATAGAAATATAAGAGACCAATCTTATATTTTGTTTCAGTCGATGCATTGGGCTGTGAGGGCCAAGAAGGAACCGATGCTGGAGGCCTCCAAGGCGGCAACAGCAGTCAGTGGTCCAGCAGAGGGCCCTCACTGCCAGCAGGAGAGGGAAGACTCCCAGGAAATTGAGCCATCATCAAGTGAGTATGTTGTCATTGTTAGTCAGGGAATCAGCCAAGAAACAGAGTAAAAGGTTAACATTGTTGACACTAATTGACAAATACCTCCCACCACTGTTATTATTTTAAGACTATAATGATTACAAGTATGGCTTGCTGTCAAAAAATGACCTTACGCATCATTTTTGTATGGAAGTCACCATTAATGATTGTCGTTATTTCCCCAGGTGATTCCTGCCATCTGCGTTTCCGATGGGCATCTGACTCGCCATCCTCTTTGTTGAGGAAGTTCAGAAACTACGAAATATAAACGCTCAACTGCGTCAATGGTTCGATTGGTGATGTTGCTGCCTTTCACCTCGTGAGGCCTGTCAAACTGTGGCATTACTTTTGTGATTGTTGCTGTAACTCCCCTCTTTTGCCGTATTTGGAGATCTTGTAGTGCACCAGCAAATGTTCATCACCTACAGTAGCTTATGTACAAAGTGCCTGTAATATATGTCATGTTGTCATTTTTTTGGGGGGTGGGGGGTAGAAATTATGTATTTGTTTGTGTTTCAGAGACAGACAGACATAATAGAATAGAATAGAATAGAATAGAATCATTTATTGTTTCCAACATCACTGTGAAAATCCGAAGCACTATGGTGTCAATGCTGTGAGGTCACAGGTGTAGTACAGTGCATCATGAACGAATAAAGGAATGGATGGATGAATGATGTATGAACCAAATGTTTTTAAGTGAAGTTTGATGTTTCTTCTCCTCCACTCATGTCTAAATGGGACCAAGGTGATACTTAGCTCTCAGTGTACGTATCTCATCATGAGGCTGGTTGATCACATATTAGATGGTATATGCTG
Source organism: Carapus acus (assembly GCA_900312935.1). Taxonomy (NCBI): domain Eukaryota; kingdom Metazoa; phylum Chordata; class Actinopteri; order Ophidiiformes; family Carapidae; genus Carapus; species Carapus acus. The sequence goes on along the minus strand of OMPJ01015397.1, from coordinate 45,838 downwards.
AAATCATTGTTCATACAAAAATAAATAAACGCAGTAAATACATTTTTGAAAATGATGTTTGAAATGGGCTGTCCGTAATACGACGCTTTTTTTTTAGCAAACGAATGTTGTTTTCTATGTTGGTGTCCTCCTCTTTTTTGTTCGCAACGACAATATTGTTCAAAGGACTACAAATTAAGAGTTTGTTTGCACTGGTATACGCATGTGCGGCCGACATTATGAATCGTTGATTCAGCTCGGAGTTTTTTCAGTTGTTGAAACTGACACATATTCGATCAGTATGGTAACGCCCACCATCCATTCCAATTGGCTATACCTCCTCCATACTCGATGCTGATTGGTCAATCTTCTGTCACTCAAGTGGCACTTGAGGTCATCTCAGTACACGGTGCACAGCCCGGGTTGAGTTGGGGATTTTGACAGTCCTCAGCATGGCGAGTCGCCTTCTCCTCCGAACCTGTGCCACATTACAGCTCTCAAGGAGCTATGGCTCAGCAAGACCACTACATCGGGCCATGAGCACCGTGAAAGGTAGGATTTAATGTCACAGGAGTTAATAATAAGCGTTAAATATGCAAGTGCTGAACTATCAATGCAACGATGGAATGACCACTAACAAATAAGTGTTGTCCACGTAAACAAGATAACGCTCTACGCAGCTCATTCCCCCATGATCGAATTGTATTAATCCTTATTGCAGACATGCGGTCTGGAAAACGAAAGCTGCCTCATCACTGGTTGGACACGTAGCTAAAAGCTGTCGCAGTTGATCAAATTCCCGAGGTCCCTGCATAGCAACACATATACTTGATTGGTTTAAGAAAAACACCACTAATTCCTGTAGTGTCTAGATTTAATGAATGGGGGGAAATGTTTTTAATAATAGTAATCAAAATCAAAATAATCAAGGTCATTTGGACTCCGGACCTGTGGACAGGCCTGGCTGTTAGACCCACCTTCCTTAGTAGGCGGAGGTTGGTTGGGTGCCAGAGGCACAGAAGTAGGCTGGAGTGGGTGGTGCCAGGCGCCTACGTGCAGATAAACACACTCTGTCAAATCTATGCGCATTGAACGCAATACTCTGCATGTTTTCATTTATTCAGGAATACCAACAGATGACGAGCAAGCCACTGGACTGGAGCGACGCGCCTTACAGGCCCTGAAGAAGGGAATGGTAGGTCACAGGTCCCACACGGGATGCGTGAGAGTGTAAAACCCTGATTTGTCTTCTCTGTAATTTGGCATTGTAGGATCCATACAGCATGCTGAAGCCCAAACAGTACGCTGGAAGCAAGGAGGATCCTCACATCGTTCCATCCATTAATACCAAGAGGATGGTGGGCTGTCTTTGTAAGTCAAGTCAAATCTATTTAATTTGTATAGCGCCATATCATAACAGAAGTTATCTAAACGTGATTTTCAAGATGGAATAGATAGTGCTCCTTAACATGTTAACAGTCAAGGTTCATGGGATGGACACACAGACACCCACTATATCCCCATCATCAGAGAACTGCCTTGACCGGTTGGGTTGAAAGAGAGGGAAGGAGAGAGAGACAGAAAGAAGGGATGCAAAGGTGTAGGGATGCACCGCAGTAGGTGCAGGACCCACATATTTGGAGGTCCGTCATCACTGGTGATGGTCAAGCTGCACAAGTGGCGCATACCATACATTTTCATGCAGGTTGCACCTTTTGAAGGTTATCAAGTACGAAATCTATTGTGTTGATTGACATTTGATTCTTGTCAGGTGAGGAGGACAACACTGCTATCGTGTGGTTCTGGCTCCATGAGGGAGAGGCTCAGCGCTGTCCTTCTTGCGGGTCCCACTACAAGCTGATCCATCACGACTTGCCCCATTGAGACGTTTAAGGCCACAGCCTCCATACGTGGCATTCCTGTTTGCCTCCACAATGTTGCTCTACTTGGTGTGTATTTCCAGCAATATATGCTGTTTCCCAATAATAAAATATAACTAAACCTGAATTCAGACTTTTTTTGAAAGCAGGGAAAATGCAGAGAGGGAGATGGTTATAGACACTGCGTTCAAGTTAAGTTTGAGGATCCGTGATGGAAAAATACTGAGGTTGTTACAAGGTGTTTCTGAATCTTAACCATAAAATAGGAGAACTATCGATTGGAGTCAAGCTTGGAAAAACCTCTAGGAACGCAAGAGTGTTTAGATTGTCATTGAGAAATATTTCACAACTTTCAATTCAATTCTATTTGTATAGCGCCATATCGTGAAAGAAGTTATCTCAAGGTGCTCTCCGAAATGGAGCAGGTGAAGACCAAACTCTTAACATTTACCTTCAGAGACCCAACATTTTCCCCATTAGCAAGCACTTGGCAATGGTGGCAAGGAAAATTCCCTTTAACAAGAAGAGATCTCAGGCAGACTCAGGCAGTGAGCCATCTATCTTGATTAGTTGGGTAGAAAGAGGGCAAGAATTTGGAAAGTTAACCTGTACCATTAACCATTTTCACTCTAAGAAACTATGAAGTCCACGAATCAATTATTTCTGTAACTTTTATTTGCAGTTCACAACTTGTAGCCCAACAACCCACTCATATTCTAAAGCAAACGTTTCACTCTGCACATGTGTACAGTAAAACATACTGCAATACAAACCTGCAGCTATGTAGTAGCTAAGCACTTTGTCGTGTATAGTGTGGAAAATACAGTGTATTTGAGTGTACAATTCCTCTGAGGGGACACTCACCATGGTGTGCTGTTGCACACCTCTTCAAGTTGTGTTGTGGCAGCGTTCATGAAGCTGCGTCTTTGTTTTGCATTGCATTTTACAACATTTGAGTTCTGTTGTTTCCACTGCTAAGTGCTAGACATCAGCGCTTTGTTTCTGTTCTCTCAGCAAGCCGGCAAAAAGGAAAAGCCGTTCTACCATAGATTCCAAATGTGATCTTGATTGTAGAACATGAAATACTGTGATGGCATGGAGGGGAAAAGTCAACATGATCTAAAAAGTCAGGTCATCTAACTTCTGTCGCTCGCTGTTTAACATGGTTCCCGGCTGTACCTTGCTTTCTGAAATCGGGGGAGCACTTGAGTCTCGGAGTGTAGTCTTGACTGACAAGTCTCTGGCATGCCACTTGGTGGCCCCCCCACCAATGTGGACACGCAGTTGTCCTTTTCATCATGCTAGATTAAAACCCTGATTGTGATCTATCGCCTGGAGAAGCTTCTCACGGAGTGTTTGAAGACATGTGTACTTGGGCAGGTCCAGCAGGTTAAAGCAGGTGTGGGCAACAGGTAAATAATGCTCCCCTCCACCAGTGGGCTGGATCACAAGTTTGAGGCTTTTCATACCCAGGATGGGTATGCGGTCGCTTCCTGTGAGGAACACTGAGAAAAAGAGACATTTCAACAACAGTAACAGCGGTGGGTAAACATGCACATAGGCATTAGCGCATCACTTGACAGCACTTACAAAGAAATTGCTTTTTCTTCTCTAAGGGGAGACTATGGAAGGCCTCCCAAAACAGCTTGATGGTTGGATGGTCCGCCCAGTATTCGCCTTTGTATTCAGTGCTCTTGAAAGGTAACGACAATAAAGTTACAGAATGTGAAGTAACACATTGCACCTCTGACACAAACCTCTGGCTAGCAATAACCACGAAATAATAACGAAACATTCGAGAGCGAGCAAAAACATGGGATTTGTACCTTCTCAAGTTCCTTCCAGTCATAATTGGTGTTGCCAATGATCATGGCTTGGAGTTCATTTGGCTGGAAGAGTTCCAGAACTTTCCCACCGCACACCTTGTGGAATCCCGCATAGAAACACTCAAACAGTGCGGCCACTGATGAGTTGAAAACGTAGTTGACATATGCATTGACAAATTCCTGCCTAAGGAAACAAGGAGGATATACATATTAAACAGGCATTAAAAGCCAGATGACCTATTAGGGTTTAGGGGATAAAGGCCATCATTCTGTCATATAACATACAACTAAGCATGTAAAAATACCTGTTTGACTTGTTGACATTGATGTCTTCTCCATTAGGTATCAGCTCTACGACCTCTGTGGCACCATAATGTTCTTCTGTTACCTGAGATAGGAGTCACAAGTACTTGAGTATTATGTAATATAACTCATTCTAGACAGCTGGTGGCACAGAAGACTGCTCAACATTGTCCCACCGTGAAGTTTAAGCAGAATGTCTCCTCGAGGTCATCCTCTGTATAGTCCAGCAAATGCTGCAAGCTCCTAGATTTGAGAAACTGAATTAGAATTTTCATTTCAACATATTCATTGTAAAACTTTTACAACAGCAAAACAAACACACATACAGAAGAACATTGACATTCACAAACATGAGAAACCTCAGATGCTCAGTGTTCTGACCTTCCCACATCTGGCATGAGCTCTTTTAGGTCATCCAGCGTAGGTTTCCTCTTCAAAAGCATTTTATAAAGAGCCACGGGGAAATGGAGTTCTACTATGGTGAGGTTGTAGATGGCAAGTCCACAAATAACGCCAATAAGGTTGAAAAGGTCAATGTCCTCAAAGGTCTGGAAGGGATATTTACTGATCGTCATTGAAGTGATAAGAGGTCTGACAGGAATCTCACAAGTCTACTTTGAGGCATGCCACTTATTCTGGATGATTGCTGGTGTGTCCTGCCATCAGTAACTGAACCAAAACCTTCTCTAACATCGTACACTTACTACAAAAGGAAAACATAAAGGTCTGTCCTTTTGACCATAGATTTATTTATTTGAACGCCGGCAGAATGAGCACTTAACATACCTTGCTGGAGAACCAAATGAGCCTGGACTCCTCATAATAGCGAAACATTCCATATTTGGGGTCCATTAATTCTTTCATGATCAGAAGGAAGAACTCCTTCCTCACGCCTCCGGCATCGACTGCCTCCTCCCCAACGAACACCACCTGTCATGAGTAGCAATGCTTTAATCAGCAATGATACCACACAATTTTGACATTTCTTGTATTTCAGATTTACAGACTTTAAGTGGTTTCTTGTAGTCCACGTTTTTGGATTTCTGAAGGACCTCCATGGTATCGCCAACAATATTTTCCCTCCGGACGATGAGGATGAGACAGGGGTTGACAGACTGCACTGCTGGCATGAACATGGAGCTGAAGTTCTGCATTTGCGCCTGGTCCACTGCCATCTAAATCGGTAAAATCAGTAAGATAAATTGATTGTGCTATGTGCAGTATCAAAGGAGAGCTGAGCAGAAGAGATGAAGCCTGGCGAAAATCTTACCTGCATTTGTATGACGGCATCGGTCTGGAGAAGCGTGGTTTTGGCTTGAGCGTCAAACACAAACGGATATTTGCACAAAGTCACCAGGCCATCGTGACCCTAATGATATGGAAGTATACACACATTTCACTCACAATGATGCACACAATTCATGACAAAGGATTTAAGTAACCAGCATCGGTCATTAAGTGTGAGTGGACTCACCATAGGATACATCTGCTGCTGAATCCACCGGATGTAGTCGTTCCTGATATCGATGAGGTCATCCAGCTCATGAATGTAGAATTTATCATACTGTATGATTTGTCCCGCTCGTTCATTCACCTGAATAAAGTGAGCAACAATTCTGAGCAGCTAGCGAAGCACTCAAACTGTAATGTCTGGTTATCGTTTTTTAATCAAGAGTTGTAAGTGATATTTTCTCAACATTGATTTTGAGAAACTGCTCACCATGTGCAGTATCTCCAAGAGTCTGAGGCACGTGTCTAAACAAGAGGTGAAGACTCTCTGTTCTATGTGAGGAATGCCCATCTTCTGCATCTGAAGCAGGTAAACCACCACGTCCTTGTATAGCTCCACCAGCCGCTGAAAGACAGGGGGCTCAAACATGGCCCACCAGTTTCCTAAAGCAAGAAACGCACCACGGCAAGTTATCTATCATCACATCGTCAAGTTGATATCGTGTGGCAGATGACTAGGAAGGACAACTTGGCATACCTAGAACCCTAAGTGGGGTCTCTTTCAAGGAAATGAGAGATTTGGCAAAGGGGATGGCGAGAGTCACGTATGTATTCCGCTCATGGAAGATCGGACATTCTGGCAGAGTAGTGTAGAGCCTCAGGGCTTCAATATCTGGAGGTGAGTTGCTTAGCCTAGGTATTAGGTTCTTCTCAAGACTGGCAGCAATCTGAAGAGGACAGAAATAAGCTCATACATGAGGTCTGCAACAACTCTAATATTGTGTATTGGTAATGCAGTGAGGTCAGAATCCCAGAAACACTGCAGCAAAATACAACATGTTAACCAAGATGATAGTCCCATGTGAGTTACTGACTTGTTGAGATATCTCAGGGTGGTCTTGAGTGATTATTCGGTGAAATAGTAGACGAGCCTTGTTGATGTCCACGCCGGAATATTTACTGCTGGTGCTGTAGTGGTCTGGTTGGCTTTGAGAAACAAGACACAATAAGTGCACAACATACATACATTCACAACATAAATCTGGACAAAACAATTTAACAGTTAATCTCAGCCATCAATTCTCCATGATGAAAACAGATAGAAATATTTGCAAAAACCTTGCAAATAAATCAAGCAGGCGGTCCACAAGCATACATGCCTTAACATAGCATTACCTCTGTGACAGAAAGGATCCATTCAGGCAATTGGCTGATGAGAACACCAAGTCGATCTCACTAAGAATTACAGACAGAAACGATTGGTCTTGCTATTTTCTAATAACTATCTCCCCAAACAGGATTACAGCGACCTAAAAATCTTTCGAATATTGAGGATATGTGGGTGGCCTCAGATAGTACTACAGCGAGGACTTTACTTAGTGATTTCATACGGGAGCCGTCCAGATGAGTGGCCGAGCCATTTCTGGATGAGATCCATGGTCAAGGTGCAAATCTTTCTGTGCGACTCGTGGTTCCTCACATCTGCATCCTTCTCGAGGTCCTAGAATATAATATATATAATATGCAAAATACAAATGTTTACATATAGATACACACACACACAATATTGTATGTATACACAATATACACAATGAATATATACAATATACACAACATTCAATCAGACATGGACATGAATCAAATAACCTCAGATAATCTGGTATTACAGAGTAATGGAAAAATCTCATGTGTAGTACAAAAACACAGATGAACAATAGAGATGCAGGAGTTTCTGGGAACGCACATTTGCAGCACAGTAGTGAGCAAAGCTCTGATCTCCTCCAGCGTAAATCTTCTTGATTCGAAAGCCCTCTCCAGAGTCTGCAGGTTAATACAGTGAAATGATTAAACAGGTAAATAATTGACCTTACACAGTGGACAAACCCTGAAAATGTTGCTTTGCAGTTTCCCAGTAAAATGCCTAAAATACAGCTATGCAGTTTCCCAGTGTACCAAACATCCAAGGTTACATTTAAAGGGATTTCAGTGATGCTGTTTTGTGTGAAGCTCATCGGTTGGAAGATTGAAGAAAACCATGGAAAGCAGTTCCCAGTTTCCAGTCTTCTCACCTTTTTCCCCAAGTCTGGTGAAATGTAATACGGCTCCAAGTCTACATTCAAATTTAGTCAGCATTCCTTCCTTACCTGTGTCTAGCTCACTGGAGTTCAGCCACGAGGCTTTGACCAGAGCGGGGCTTTTCCGATTGCAGGTGGAACGAGTGCCCAGTTGCCCGTTTCCGCCAAGTCCGAAAGAGTCCATCTTCCCAGAGGAGGGTGTGAAAGCCAAAGTGTGCTGTCTTTCAACCGCAGGGTTGAAATATTGTTGGTAATACATTATTTGACATAACTTCACCATCTGGATTGATAAAACAACTGTAATCTTACCTCCCGCAGGCTATTTGGGTGACAACATTTCCCATGAGCTCAAACACTTTCCTGGGGTTAATCTCGTGGTTTGTGGTGTTATGTCCGAGTTGGCCGTAACCTCCTGCTCCAAATGTGAATACACCTCCCTCCTGTGTGACCAATAGACGAAATATTTATAAGGAAATCAGACAAAACATCATGTAGTACAGAGGTTCACTTGAAATGTACAAAATAAAAATTTGAATTATCAGTTCTGTCACAAATGGATATAACTTAACTTGGTCAGGGCTGCGGTGTGATCCTCTCCACAGGAGACGTGAATCACTCTCTGCGACCTCAGTGACTTCAACAGGGTTGGAAAGTAGCGATCTTAAAAAAACCCATCTAAATTAGGGCTTAGCTCAAGAGAGGTAACATTTCGATGTTGTGGGTAATTTTTTCAAGCTCACCATTGTTATCATTAAGACCCAGCTGACCAAACTTGTTCCGCCCCCATCCAAACACTGCCCCAGAAAGTGTGAGGGCAAAGCTGTGAGCGCCACCTGCTGATATCTGGGCAAAAGGAATGCCCTGGAGAGATTGGATGACATGAGGGGTCGGAATGCTTTGGCCATTCATCCCCAGACCAAGCTGCCCGTAACGATTCTGTCCCCACGAGTACACTTGGCCCCCTACGAGGAGAAGCAGTTGTGCGTGAGTACTTTGGCGAGAGGAATACACATTACATGAGGCTGCCAATCACATACTTTCATCCTCACCTTTTGAAAGTGCATGCGAATGCCAGAACCCACAGGCTACCTGAACGATTTCTACCTCTGATAAACTCTTGATGTTTCTGCCAGTTTTCAGAGAAAATATATACACTGTGTTAAACAAGCATAACACAATCGTAATCCATGCGTTGCCGTGAGACACTGAGAGGAACACACAAAGACATTCTTTTTTTTTTTTTTTTTTTGAGAACATGTGACAAGCATAACTGTTACGGGTTACATTACCTAGGCACCCGGATACATTCTTCAAAGTTATTCAGGCCCAACTGCCCATCAGAGCCCTGACCCCAAGAGAAAACCTGCCCTTTGTCATTCATGGCAAGTGTGTGAGCCTCTCCACAGGACAGCGCTACAATGATCTGAGCATCAAGGGCTACAACCTGTTCTAATTGTGAAAAAAACAAACAAAGAAACAATAACACACAGCGAAATCGTGGTTACAGAGGTGAATGCTTGATTTTGTGTCAAAATACCAACATCTAAAAGTCACTAACCTGGCTTTTTTCTGGACTTCTCGTGCCCCAGTTGGCCCAGGTCATTGCACCCACAGGTGTACACTGTCCCATCCTCTAACAAGAAAGCAGTGTGTCTGCGGCCACACCCCACATCGCACACTTGCTTCCCGTGGAAGAACTGACATTTCCGAGGCTCCACCACAATCTCCTCGTCAATGCCACCCATGCCCAGCTGTCCGTAGGAGGCATTGCCCCAACACAGCATCTTAGATCTCCCTTAGGGGCTTACACAAGCCAACCGGGTCCCCGTTTCTGTGACCACGACAAAGACACTCGGAGTAAATGACAATACGTTACAGCACCACAACTCATCTCCACAGTCATGAGTGCACTACTCATCTCAGATGATATCACATAGCAAGTGAGCTAAGACTTTAAACATGATACAAATTGAGTCGTGGAGATGATCGTCCGGTTACCGTTCACGTTCTACGTTCACGGAATTGTACGCAATTTCTAAAAATGTACTTGAGCACAACTGCTATATAAGTCGGTGAGAGACCATTTCAACTGATTAGCCAAGTAGCTACACTATCCATTACGGTTACACATGCGTCCACACGCCCAAAATTATCTCATTGCACTTCCGTTTTTCACCTTTAACTGTCAAAATAACAACAAAAATGGTGGTTTCATTGAAACAGCGAATATAACAGAGAGAGATAATATTTTTGGTAAGGTGGTGGAATGTTGCCTTCATCATAATAATAAAAATAACGGTGTGAGCGTTCGCGTGTTTATCCGCAGAAACGCCTCCTCTGTAGTAAAACGCCCATAACGGAAGTTATTCCCTTTAACTATTTCGCAGACCGCACATAATCGGAAACATTCTTATAAAAAGCAAGACACTTAGGAATAACTTGGTCACCTTATTAACTTACACTATGACCTATTTATCTAGCATTGACTACAAACTCTGAACTCTGGTGTCTCCCGAATTGGAAGTGCACTGTCGGCATTGTGATTTTGTGAAAAAATAACTAGCCAGTACATGTTATAATAACATTGTGAGCTTCTGACAACCGTCAGAAATATTTTCACTGTCTTACCTGTTGCGGAGGCAACACAATAGGGACACGTAGTGCCGTTTACTGTCGATAAAGCCAAATGGCTTAAGCCAAACAGCATATTATGCCGAGCACACGAGGACCGTTGCTGAACGCCTCCACCGTATCTCTCCGTCTACTTCATCCAGCATGTCACAACATACATCACTGCACATTTTCACACGTCAGTCACAGGGGGGAAAAAATAACGTGGCAAGAGATCCTTCGGTACAACACGAACGCCTGCAGGCGTCTGTCAGTGCCAACTGGCAACTGCTGAACGTTGGAGAAGAAGATTTCGAGAAATATAGATGAATGGTGGTGGTTTGTACTTCCGGGTTGCGTTGTCCTTAAAAATAAAATACCACGGCAAAGGAAAAATAACTGGATTTGCACACTAGATTAGTCCAAATAAACAGCAACTGTGACAATAAACGAATGTACTATGGACGCATATTTGGTTTATTTGGAGTAATACCCGAGTTTACGTTGTCTTAACTGTCAAAAGCAAATAAGTGTTGTTTTGTATTATATTGTATTCCGTTGTAAACCGGAAGTTTTGAAGACCGTGCCTACACTACCTTGATAGAGGTGGAGAAGTATGGAGAAATATCCCTAATGTTCTGGATAAGGGGCCCCATGCACCATCCCCGCTCCCTCCGCCCCCCCGCCACCACACATGGGAACACACTCCGGCTGCTCCACCTCTCACTTTACGTACACATACCACACTGTGAAAAGTACGTAAGTGTGTGTTCAAAGAGCGACTGCAGCCTACACGCACCACGTGTTCCATAGTACACGTTATTTGTTGTGTTTAGCCGTCAAAACCACAGTTATTGCCAGGTCGGTCAGAAGTGTATGCAAAGGTTGGGAAAGTCCAAAGTTAAGTTATTATGAACAAAAGTAACCATTTTATAGAACTCGTGTGACCTCGATCATTTATTCGTGATTTGTTCTTTATAGTATCTTATTACTTATTCGGGCAATAACTGTGCAACCGGAAACTTCTCGAAGTTCCAGCGGATGAGGTGTCAATGACGCCCTCTAGTGGTTATGACAGGCACTGGATAGGAGGGAGTCACTCACTGTGGCATCAAAATGCACCTTACATTTTAAGATGATCTTCCATCCCGTTGATGGGTAATACCATTCCGACGAACTGGCGAAATCCCCGATATTTTACTTGTGTTGACAAGCTTTGTGACGTCACTTGCAGCGACAGTTTTTTTTTTTGGTTTGTTTGTTTGTTTTTTAAGTAGTGTGGGGGGAAAAGCATCAGCTTCTCTACCTTCATTGATCTCCATTGTCATCTCAGGACGGTAAACGCCAACCCCAACATTGTGACATCATCAAGACTTGTCGTTGATGTGATGAAATGCTCTGAAATCGGAGATTTTTACGCTGATCGTGTCGTCAGCAACAGCTGATGTGATGCCGCTGATAGATTTCACTGAAACGAGACTCAACGAATCGTTGACAGAAGTCTTCACATGACATCAAACTGCAGATAAACTAAACGTAGGGTTTGTTAATTGTGGTGAAGGGTGCAACGAGTGATTTGTTGTCCTTGCGCTGTCCGCACCCTTCATGTGTAAAACTACATGCACTCATGAAAATGCAATGTTTCCAGCAGAACAGGTTCTGCTTGGTTGAGTGTGTCTCGTGTGGAACACTGCGGTCTTTTGTGTCATAGCAATAGACGAGTGAACATCCAGGACACAGATCACCTCAGCAGGCAAACCACAGGGAGAAATGTTGTACCTGCTGGCAGTAAGTACGAGATTTTTCATTTCACACCTTATCTCCTGAACCTGGTATGCAAAGCGACCTGCTAGCGAGAATCTCTGCTCTAATATATTCTCTCTTTTAAGACTATCGCCGGCCTGCTTCTTGTCATAATGTGCTTCTCAGCAGGACTCAAAGGAGTGAGTACAATTGTGTGTTTTTCCCACAAAGCTTTTGTCTTTTCAACACACCTCACAGCATTATCCGATAAGACACATCGTCTTTTGACTCAATTATTATCTGTGTGTACGAACACAAAAGCAAGTCGTAGCCGCCAGTCAACAGTTACCCAGTAGTTTCTGTGTCTGAAATGATCTCAGGTTGGACAAGGAACAACAAAAAAAAGTCAACCTCCCGAATCATCTGGGATGAACAAGAAGGCAAGATGTTTTGTGTTTTAGATCCGTTTGCCCTCAGTCAATTAGTTTATTAGGTCGTTTGACACCATTTTCATCCCCTGCAGAAAGATCTAACTGAAGAAGATGTGAATCTGCTGGCCAGAATCCTGTCGGTGGGATTGGTGGATGCAGATCCCAACTACCTTCATCATCTCAAAGGCTACAGAGACTTACACAGCGGATGATTTTTAACTCAGAATGAGTCAAAAAAAGGCCTGGATTACAGCTCTGCCTGCATATGCCGCTTGTTTGGAGTCCAGATGGACTGTACAGCTTTGTGGTGTGGATTACAGCAATCTAAACTCTAGTTACAAGATTCAAATGCACTGCGATTAGTGGGAATATTCCACCTCATTCAGCTCTACGGGCAAAGTTGGCGCTGGCACAGGAGAGACACAATTGCTAATGGCTAAGTCGCATGTGCCAGTTCAAAGTGGTGTGATATCTTAAGCTGCTGCTAATTTCTCTCAGGAGTTAACATTGTTGACTGTGGGAATAGACTTTATTTTTGATAAATGTGTGTAAAGACGATATTAAGCAGACTCTGTGTAATGAATGGGAATTAATTACCATTTTTTAATATTTTGAGAAAATAAATTTTTCTATTTCAGCAATTTAGGTATGTGAAATGACTCACACACAGCCTCTTTTGAATTGTTTATTTAAAGCGGTAGGTACACGGCAGAAAGTCACTTTGCTTTGGGCGCACAGTTGTCTGGATCCTCACCTGAAGCGACAGATCAAAATGAAATTAGGGTTGAGTCCGCACAGGCTTGTGTAACCTTATTATCGCCGTCTCTTACCCCAGGCGTAGCTGTTCAATTTGTCACCTAGCAGGAAGAATAAAGTCACCGTTGACATGTTGAAAAAGAAGAAGCCCACTAGCCCACTGGTGCTGAAGAGGCCCAGAATGGGATACACCCAGATTCCCACGGACAGGTACACCCACACGATCCTGCAGAACCAATCAAAGGGGGGAGAGACGTCTGAGTATCACCCACTAAGGAAGGAGAGATAGAAGATAGACTAGTTTGCGTTACTATCACCCAACCAGCAGATATCACTTGAGTGACACTTTTAAATGAAGAAATAACACTTCCACAATGCGCCTTTGGAGCTCGCGCTATCAGACACGAGATCTATCGCAGCTTTATCTGAGCCAGATGTGTGCTATCCAGTCGGGTTTGGGGCCTCAAGCACTTTGCATTTGGAACACAAATGATCCCCCACATTGGACCAGTCCAGACCTGTCTTAAGTTTAGACTCGGCGCCTCTACCGACTTGTGTCTGTGCATCCGTCGTCACGGAAAACACTGCGGTTAACTGACTGTAATCTAAATAATGTAAAATTGTGGAAATAAATGGCTTGTTGTGACCACAATGCCTCATCCGTCACTTACCAACCCAGGTAAGCCACGCCCACAACTCCCAATGCTGTCAGTGCATGTTTGGTCTTTGGGAAGACGTGTGGCTGCACCAGTATTTCTCCGAATAAAACGGGAAGGACAAAGGTGTGCTGAAAAAGCATGCAAGGAACAGAAATGGCGATTTCTTAAGAGGCAGAGCTTAGAATACCAGAATGTTAGCAGTGGGTGGGCACACACCATAGCGTGGTTTATCCAAGGGGGGAAGAAAGCATCAATAGTCGCCGGATAGACTAACTCTCTGTCATAGGCAAAGATGGTCCAGAAAAGCAGAACAACAAACTGGAAACACGAGAGAAGTGAAAGTTACTAATGAGGTACAAGGCGAGCTTTGTGCTCAAATGCGGAAGATTTCCCTTAAAAAAAAAAAAAGAAAGAAAATAGATCCCCTCACCATGCCAACAGGGAAGACAAAGACAGAGAAGAGAAGATCTTTGCATCTGTTGAGGACGTTGGATTGCTTCCCACTTTGAAAGTCGTTGAGCAAAGCCAGTCCAAAGAATGTGGTTTGCAGTAACTGAGAGGTAACAAGCAGCGTTAGTACTCCGCCTCCTATTTGCTGTTGTCATAACAAATCTATGATGCACTCACCAAATTCAGAAAAGTGAGGTACTTCCATGGTCCCCCATAGGGAAATATTCCTCGTGGTAGTTCTTGTCCTTGTTTGGCAGCCAGATTCATTAAAACTATAGAATACCAGCAGAACGCTGTGACATGGAACATCCTTCTCTGCGTGTCAGTCATTGTAAGCCAAGTTCATCTATATGTATTCAACCACAGTAACAAAAAGGTTCACAGCATCAGGTTTTGCCGGGTCCAGCGCTGGCGAGCAGGGATGCTGGCCAGAGCAAAGCTCTTTACTGAAATGATTGATTCAGCCCCGGCTTATGGTGACATTGCAAGCTCCTAAAAGAACCGACATTCTTGAACAAGAGGCCCAGTGTTCTCCAAATGCAGCGCTCCTTCTTTCATAACCTGCACACTGTAACATGTGACTGCACAAGTGGCAAATCAACTTCAGTGGTTTGACCCGGCTTGTTGCCATTTTATAACATTTTGAATGAGGAAAGCCAAGAATGATGATATTCAAAATTTGGGGACGACAGAAAATCACAAACTCTTACGCCATGTGCGTTGCGAAACTTGGACGTCTGCCTCACTCATAATCTGTTCCACTATTTAATATCTTCAGTATCAATGTTGCTAGGGAACCACATACTTAGAATGTACACCAGATTTGATGGTGGCTCCACCATAAGCACATTACATACTGTAAACAGTATTTCACACCTTAAAGGTTTAATCATGACCTATACTGAAATCGGGGGTCAAGTCCCATTACGTCACTGCCACTAAGTACAAAGACTGCGTCAATTTGGGCTCTATTTTTAACATAAGCTTCTTGAATGTGGGTCTAAATTTATCCCAACACTGCATCAGCATGCTTATTATGTTAAGCACCAAGCATTGTTGATGGAACAGATTCTGCTCTTTTCCCACGAACAGCTTTTCATTCTCATTTTAAGCCACCACATAATTCAGCCATGCAACTAAAACAGGGTTTTAATGTGGGTTGTTTACACATAAGATTCAAAACGTGATTCACCTCGGTGAATGAAATGGAAGTAAGAACCTGACATAGGGCAACAAGTCACGCAGTCACGCACCAAATACATTATGACTAAGAAAACAAAAAGGTGCACGTAGCACTTACTCCTCCGGTGAACATTTCTGGGAACTCACCTCTATAAAACAAATTAGAGACAGCCTGAAAATGAAAGTGTTGATCGCGCAAACGCAGCTTCTCCTTTAACACATTTATGCGCATTGTGCAAAAAAGGCAAGCAAAACCCTGCAGTTTCGTATTTACATTTTATTTTACAAAGGCTGACTTTTTATGCAAATAACCATTATTATCATTGGTGGAAAAGTTTACAGAGCGACTCTGCACAATGTCATCGGCAAGGTCATCATTAAAAAAAACTATTTTCTCTGGCACATTTTCAGAATGATACAAGGCACCCACACTGAGCTTTAAGTCCACCGATTGACTCCATCAGATTTTTCCCTCATTCAATCCCACTAAAACTCTCAATATCCTACAAAAATATTACATGGTCAGCTTAAAAGGTATTAAAAGTTAATGATATATTTCAACTGCATATTTATCTTAGGGTTTGTTCGTCTGTCCACAGAATCAATAAAAAGTAGCGCTGACAGTTTATGAACCATGACAATTTTCATACAGTATTGTCTCATACATGAGTAAATATGTGTCCCTGTCAGCATGATTGTTGAACACCGCAAAACACAAGAACTATATAATAGTTTGTATTGGCCCAGAGACTATATCATACAGCTGCTACCATTGCACTTTACCCATGCAGTCAATTAAAAAAAGATTTGTTCACACATGCACTCTCTTTTCGCACCACTGGTGATGCGCACATCACATTGTCACAAGGTCGCTCAGCTGATCATGACGCGACATGATTCACCACTACGTGCCTGGGATTGATTTATCATCTCTACCAGTGAAGTTCAGTGCCATGGATGGCTTCTTCTGCAAGTGCGTGACCATAAAAGGACACGCTTGCACAGAGCCCGTGCTGAATTTCCACTTCTCAAAATTGCGTAGTGGTACAAAAAGTCTTGTTCATCTTGTCGGCTTTGCATCAGATTGGAACTCCTCCCCTACATGTGCGTTGTCTGTCCTCTCAACTTCACTATGATCCCCAGTTAAGGTGCCATCTAGAGGAGAACAACAACAGTAAATTAGTTCAGACAAGACAACGAGCATGCGGTAAAGGAATCAGGGCAGCTACCTGAAAACGACTGTAAACTTTATTCTCCTTGCGAATGTTCTGGATCTTCTCCAGGAGCTTCTCCCGTTCCTCTGTGTTCAACGTCTGTCCCCTGATCCCTCTGCCGCGGTTGTCCGTCAGTCTTCTGGCTTTTTTGTCATCTCCTTTCTCGTCGTCGGTGGCCGCGGATTCTTTTGTGGCGTCGTGCCTGCTTTGGCTGTTGGCAGATATCTGCCCCAAGAGCAGCTTGGTGTCATCTCTGAGGTTGCTGCTGGAGAGAACGTTTGCTGTCGAGTTCTGGCGGGGCGGCGTTGTTTTCGGCTGCTTTGGCTGTGGTGGTGCTGGTGCGACTTGATCACTCGTGGGTTTTTCCAGGGAGACAAATTCTTCTTCTGGACAATTATCGTCATTGAGTCTGCTCGCTAAATTCTCTGGGTTCTCCTCACCTGAATTAGCTTTACTTGTTAAGCAGTGATTTTCCACTCCGTCTTTGTCAGCAGATGTTGTTGGCTCTTGAACCCTGCCCTCTGGAAGAACCTCACCTGGCGCACCACCAGGCAGGTTAGGCTCTGTTGGGTCTTGGAGACTGTTTGAGGTAGTATCAGTCAGATCAGAATCAGAGGAATGTGTTGTTTGTGACTCATCTGCAGACTTGTCCGATGGAGAGGGTTCAGGAAGGGACGTTTCCAAAGAGCTGTTTTTAGTTGATGCAGCACCTTCAGTTTTTTCCTGAGATGACACAGCTGACATTTTTGACTCGAGATAAGATCTGGAATCTGCTACAGGGGGAATAGTAACTGTAGAACCTGAGCTGTTCTCATCTGATGGTGGAATCACTTCTGTTTGTGCTACATTGGGCAGCACAGGTGCATCAGATGGGAAGGCAGCAGGGACGAGGGGCTCAGGGATGATGTTTGAATTAGGATCAATATTAGTTTGTGCTGAAACATGGTCCATTTGGACCACAGGAGGGACAGCAGTATTTCGGTCAGACAACTCAACTGAAGGGGCAGAAGCACAAGATTCAGCTTCAACAGCCTGTGGTGATATATGTGCAACGCTGGAAGAAACAGGTTCCGCTCCTGCTCCGACAAGTTCAGAGAGATTTTTCTTTAAAGTACAAGAATCCCCAGAGTCTGTCTTAATGGTGGACGAGGTTGAGGCTGCGATACCTTCTGAGCCATCTGCATAACTGACGGTGGAAATTTTGCATTCCAAATGTGCTGTGTCAGATGAAGTCTCGCGGGGAGTCGACCGTGGGAAAGAACCTGCGTTACCCTGGGCAGAGTCGGATGCTGTTTGGACTGGCGGTTCAGCTTCCTGAGCCGTGGTACTTTTAGCTAAATGGTTTGATTGTGGTGAGGGGTGGCTGACAGATTCCTGTAGCTCTGTACTGTCAGCAGTTGGACCGAACGCATCAGAGCGTATGGGGCCTGAGCTGGAATGTTCCTGCTTAGCATTGGTTTGTACAGGGGTGGAATGAGCAGCAGGGCCAGAGGGGTCTGGGTGTGGCCTGCTCTGAGAATGGTCAGCAGCTGCCACTGATGTCCTCTCCTCTTCCTCCAGGGAATGAGTCGATTCAGTTGTCTGCTCTCCATGGAGGCTATGGGGTACATTATCCCTGTTTTTGGAATCCTCAGTAAGGTCACTTGCAGTGGCTGGTGGATGTGCCTCAGTAGAGGTTGTTTGCTCTGCAAGGTGTGTTCCAGAGGAACTGAAATCGAGAGAACCAGACACTTTTGAGGTAGAATCAAGGGTTTGGGCACCTGCCTGATTTTTCTCTACCTCTGCGCTTATCGAGGCTCTAACTAACTCTTGCTGCTCTTCACTGTGTTTGGAAGTAGTTGGCACACTTTTGGAATCTTGAGTGACTTTTTCTGCATGTTTAATCGTCTCTTCTTTCTCTAATAAAGTCCCTGATGAGGTAACACTGAGACGACCAGAATCCTTCGAAAAATTATCCTCTGTCTTGCTTTTGATTTCGGCAACAGTGTGTTGCGGAGAGCCTACAGGAAGATCTGATGATGAGGCATCTGGCAATACTGGTGGAATGTTAATGATGCACTCCATGACTGGCTTTGTCTGCTCTGACAGGGATGACAGTGATTCTGCAGCACTGCCATCCATCTCCATGGGCGGAGCTACAGCTTCTTGTGATTCTGTGGACATTGTTTGATCTGCTTGCCTGGTGGTTGTCTTATCACCTGATAAAGTCTCAGACGAGGTATCACTTTGACAGCCAGACTCCTCTAAGGTTTCAGTTTGGATTTCAGCACTTCCTTGTTGTGAGAGGTCAACAGGTGAAAGAGGGTTGGGAGGTGCTGGAATGCTGATGATGCAGTCCTCTCTTGCAGGACCAGTCAGCGTCGGCCTTTGTGCCAAATGACTAGACGGCGACGTGGCTTCCACAGAAACTGAGACTGATTCACCTGTTTGGTTGTTCTTCACTTCCCCCTGGTTTGAATTAGGCAACACTGCAGTTTGCTCGGTCTTGACACTGGTGGCAGTTCTTGTGTCTCTGCTGGATTCATCATCTTGTTTGCCACAGTCCTCACCTCCCTGAGAGGCCGATCGTTGAACTTTGGAGGAATTCTCACCTCCTTCAGTCTTGATGGTGGATTCCCTGCTGTATAAACTCTCTGATGGACCCAGTGTAACTCTGCTAGAGTGCTGAGAGGTGGGATCAGTGGTCTGGTTTTCATTTGGCACGGCGCCTTTTCTCTGCAAGTCCAACAGTGAGGAGAATCGAGGAACAGGAGCATCCGTCTTTGGATGTGGGACACTTGGGCTGCTTTCTGTTTGAGCAGGAGTGAGCCGCTTCAGCTCCGCTGGTTGTTGAGTCTGAGGAGATGCGACTTTTTCCTCAGCAGGCAGCGATGTGCACGATTTGTGGTCCTTCACCCCAGCCTTATCCGAATCATGCAGCATTCTAGTTGTGTCAATATGCGTATTTCCCTTTAAAGTTACATCTCCTGTTGGACCGATTGATCCTTGCACTTTTGAGGATTCTGTTTCCGATGCATCCTTGAGGACAGCCTTTTTGTCTGATAATCCCCCTGACGAAGACATTGGTGTATTCTTAGTCTGAGCTGATTTTTCTGGAACCAGCTCTGTACTTTTTACTGCGGTTTTGTGTTGTGAATGAGATGAGGGGACCACCACAGGTTGATTTTTGGGCCTTTCTGTGGTTGTTTTTGCAGCTTTGCGTTTTGCTGCCAGTTCTTTGAAAAACATGAGCCTTTGGTCTGGATCACTCATATCTAAAAACGCTGGATTACTGACCAAGGGGTTGGCCATTGGCACTGGATGCTCCAATTTTGGCAGCTCCATTTGAGAAAGCCTACGCGGGGGAATCAATGGTGCAAACAGAGACTGGTCTGCATCTGCTGGTTTGACTGGCCTTGGAATGTCACGTTTCTCAGGTTCTTTTGACACATTTCCAGTTGAAGACTTATCATCTGCTTTACCATCCTTATTTGCTGGTTTAGATGGTTGTCCTGCCAATTTACTTGATGAATCCAGTTGCTTTAATGTGTTTTCCTGTTTTGACCTCTTCTCTGCCGTGTTATCGCTTGCCTGGTCTTGCTTTGATGGTTGTGGAACAGCCTTATCAGCTGATAGTGACTGCTTTAGGGGTTGCTCCTTCGTTAAATCCTTTTTTGCTGCTTTACTAGTTGAATCATCTGGTTTGGATGTTTCTGTGGATGAAGTGTCAGAAGTTGCAGACTGCTCTGCCTTTTTCTCTTTTGTTACCTCTTTTTCTTTTGCTGTGCCGCTCACATCTTCTGGTTTTGATGTTTCCATATTTTGGATGTCAAAACTGGCGGACTTCTTGTAACGGCTCCATTCATAAGGTCTCCTTTGGTTTAAAACTTGGGAGGCAAAAGGTAACTTTGCCTGCTCTGAGTCGGCCTTGACGTCCTCCTCCTCCTGCTGGCCAGTGGCAGTTTTGGCATCTTGCTGATCCAGTTGAGAGCTAAATATGAGAGAGGATCTCAACCGAGAGCTTCTTTGTAGAGTTGTGTTGTAGTTTCTACGGAGAGCGGTGCCTTTCAGCTCCCTTGACTCCTTTTCCTCTGCCTTGTTGTCTTCAGTTGTTAGAAGTGGTTCCACAACTGGTGGCGTTGTTGACGGCTTAATTTCTACTTCCACATCTTCAGCTGTGTTTTTGGAGGACTCTCTCGTGAATTTGCTGTACATTGGTGTGAGACCTGCCCACGGTAATGTTGGCAGCTTATGCTCTCTACTGATCGGAATTATGGGGGCTGGTACCTCTAAGACTGATGCAGTTTGCGGTGTGGGATTGGGGGGCTCGTCAAACGCATCAGGCTCTTCGCTAGCAGGAAGCGGCAGACCTTCATCCTCTGCATTGTCAAATGCACTGAGGTACGAACTGATCCTCCAATTTCTCAGTCCTCGTTTCACGACAGGATCCTTACGATCGCTGCTCGGCTCCTGGAAAGACTGTTTCTGATCAGACTGACTGGAGGGAGTTGGAGACTTTTGAGAGGCGTACGGTTTGCCTATTGTCTTTTGTTTAGAATGAGATGTATTGAAAGGCGCCTCTCCTGCGGGTGAGAATTTCCCAGAGCCCTGGTCAAAGTCAGCCATTGCAGTAGATGATAAATAGTGGAGCACAGGGTCAAAATTAGAGGGTGGTTCCCTTTTGATGGGCAAACTGGGCTCGGTAAACTGCTCTCCCCCCGTGTTATATTGGTTCCAGAATTGATCATAACTACTGTAATCTTGCTCTGGGGCTGCGCCAGCGTACGGCGGCTGTCCTCTGCGAACCTGCCTTCCCTGGTTGTCAAAGTCTTGCCGTCCTTGTTGCTGCAGGAATTGGTGAGAGGGCAATCGGCCAAGAGCACTTTCAACAAAACTGTGCCGTCTCACGGGGGGATCTTCCAATTCAGGTGGCCATGACTGGCCCTGATCATAGGGCTGCTCCATCCGCGATTGCTGAGGTGGATACCTTTTGTACATGTCTTGAGGAACTTCTGTCCAGTCTGGTTTTCGGTGAATCGACTCATGTCTGCTCAACGGCATCTTTTTCCAGTCCATACCTACTCCTACATTATAGGGGCCTTGACGCAGATCCTCTGGATGGGGAACATCCATCGCGGGGAATTTCTCAGTCTCTCTGTATACAGAGGGCCTCGTCATGGTCTGTTCTTTCTTCTGTACCTGATTGAGTTCCTCCATCACAGCAAGCACTTTTTCCACGTCAAGCGGCTCAGATTGAGCATACAGGATCCGGAACTCTTCGTCAAAGGTTGATACAATCTGTCCGAGGAAAAGGTGTGCCATGCACCGGTGTAGCTTCTCAAAAGACCACATGAAGCTGGAAAAACAAAGAAAATAGGCATTTATGTAATGATGTAATATTTATATCATATATGCACATATCGTCATTGCAATCAATGCCGACATGGATGTAGGGGAAATGCAGTTTAATGAGGTAAATAATAACAAGATTTAAAAAAATCCTACTATTCTATAACAACATACAGTATAATGTGTATACTTTGGACAAGGTTTCGCTCCATTTTCATTTCCTCTGTGTCTGCAACAGCCTCACCTGTAATTTCCACTAAGCACAGCCCGACAGTCTGTGAACAAGAATCGATCCATCATCTGACCTTTGAAGGATTTTCCTGTGCAGCAATGATAGGTGATGCCTGACACCGTCCTCACACGCAAAAACTGCAATACAGGCATCAATATCACAGATTAATCATCTGAGGGGGCACTCAAAAGGAGTATCCCAATTCCACCACAAACCATAAAAATATACTGTATAATATACTGTATATACTGTTTAAAAATATACTGCAAAAAAACAAACACTATACTACACTACAAATCAAAAGGTTGAATAAAAAACTCCTCTACTTCAGATTCTGCTTGCTCGAAATACAGGACCATCTCCAGTCTCCAGTCGTTTTGTGCTTCAATTGAAGACAGGTGGCAGCACAGCGCATTAGTTTCTTTTTGTTGAGCCAAAAATTGTTACAATTCATTTTGTCTTTAAGCAATACTCAAGACTGGCAGTGACTTCACTACACTACACATTAATAGAGTTAACATATCGTTATGTATACGTGTACATTAGAGTCTCTTCAAGATGTTGGCCTAATTTTACTCTTTAATCACATGCTAAAAGATGTGCTAACACATTGCGCCACAGATGCAAGTAAAAATGAAAGCCCAAACTCACTGGGATGACTTCGAGATTCACTCGGCAGTTTAACAACATGTTGACAAAGTGATGCACATTCTGCTCATCCAGAAGGACATAAATGGCAACATTTCGGGTGGCAGCATCGAGAATATCCGCAAATATGTCGACGTCTGTAAACATGTCCATCACTAACGCGATCACCTGTAAAGATAAAAATCACAAATGAACCTTAATTCAAAAAACTATTGTGCCACGATATGCTCACTTGACACACTCAGATTTTTTCCAAACTTACTTGCTGTGCGTTCTTAATGAGTCTCCTGGCTTGCTCCTTGATGCTTGGCATGTCAGCCTCCGGAGGGTTAACCAAAGTGGTGATCTCTGTGGGCCCGATGAAGCGGTGGATCTGAGGCCAGCCAAGGTCCAAGATTGGGGCATCGATGTCTGAATGGAGGGGCCAGTAAGTGTCCGAGGAGCCATCTCCTCCAGAAATCATAAAATGTTGTTCGGGGTGGTGGCTGTGTTGCTGGGGGAACTTCACAGTATTCTGTATATGTTCGATCTCTGGGACCGCCAGAAAGTCAACCACGTCTGCTTTTTGGAGAAAGTTATAATATCCATCCAAGTCTTCCTCCACAAGGGCGTCGATAGCCAGACGGTATTCTTCCCGGTAGTGTGGAGGGAGGTAGTTAGGGTCCAGGGGATTATCCCCAGCTGAGGAGCACTGAGAGCGACGGGCCATGATGTTACCTAAAAAGGATTCAAGGGGCCTTTATTGACATCCCACCATCCTTTCACTCACCGCCTCCCAAGTTCAACTCTACCCATGCTGCACATATCAACACATGACAGTAGAATGTCTCACAATGGCAACAACTGCTCGGTTCCCAGATACAGCCTGGAATAAATGCAAATACATGCTGTAGCAGGGGCAGAAGCAATGACGAAAGAGGCCTTGACACAGTTTGTAAGTGTGGTTCTAAAGGGTGCGGCTCCTCCCTCTGGACAAAACGCCAAGTCTCCATTTGTAAATTCACGTAATGCCACATATATGTGAAGTACAGCAAGAAAAGAGTGAATCCAACTGAGGTAAAAGTCAAACATTAAACAGTTTCCTCGTGAAAGGAAAGTCCCAAGTTAAAAAGAATGAAACGAAATATTACACTGTCGTTGCAGTGATACGGAGTAAAGCTACTTTTGGTTTTCCTCTTTTTGCAGATGTAATTCCGCAGCCTATGAGTAACCTAGCGGTTCCCATATGTTCACTCCACATTTTCGGAGTGAGGAGCATCAACGGGTGGCCTTACCTCGCCGTTAAATCACTCTTCAAACTCTCCGTCGGTTAAACTTAAATCCAGCCATTGCGCCGGCAGTCTCCTCGCAGTATTCCCTCAACAGCGTGCAGTTGTTTGTCCTCCTCCTGGTGGGACTTGTCTCGAGTTTTCTCCAACATTGCTCTCTCGCCGGCAGCCCGCTAAACCAGTTTAATGTCATGCTAGAGGCATGTTGGCTGGATGTTTGAGAGACACGAAGTACACACAGCGACACAGAGACAGAAAGACCGACAGACGGAGGCTCCCGTTGCCCCGCCTCGCCTGCTCGCCTCTCTGTCTGTGTTGATTTGAACTCTGCCCATTATCTCCGCTCATAAACACACACACGGCTATTACAACTAAAGTCAACAAAGGTACTAGTGTGTACATCTAACCTCGGAATCAGAGTGTACTGCTGTCCATGCATCCAGTGGCAGTTGATACAAACACTGCATATTTGGGTACATATAATACTTATTGTGTATCTGACAGTATGTCTTCCAGTACTCGGAGCAATCATGAAAAGTGCTGCTGGATCCCGCTAATGAGTTCCCTCATTTATTTTCCACAATTTGTCCAAATTCAGACAGAAACAGACAGAAATTATTCTTGTATGCACAGCAACTTTGCAATGTGTTCCAATGTTTCTGAAGAAATAATTAAAGTTTAAGATAAAAGCTAAGCTCAAGCTAGCTGAAGCTTAGCTAAGCTAAAATTTTACCAAATGTAATTTCTGAACATTTCATGTTCGGTCTCGTGCATTTGGAGACGTGCGCTGATTGGCCGCGCCCCCTGCCACTTGAGGAAAAATGAGGCTGTCACTCTGTCAAGGCCCCGCCCCTCGAGCGCTGTGATTGGCCAGGTGGAGGTTTGTACAGAAGTCACGTACAATTAATGGAAACGAGC